>JABXJD010000267.1:652500-677500 GCA_013375575.1 Percina caprodes | reverse complement strand
TGCTAGTCTGTTATATTGGTCCTGATGCTAGTCTGTTATATTGGTCCTGGTGCTAGTCTGTTATATTGGTCCTGGTGCTAGTCTGTTATAGGGTCCTGATGCTAGTCTGTTATAGGGTCCTGATGCTAGTCTGTTATAGGGTCCTGATGCTAGTCTGTTATATTGGTCCTGAATTGAAACACAAGGCGTTTATTTCCCCGATCATTTGTTAAAATAACTCAACACACATATCCATTATATGATTAACTGGAACCTGTGGGCGTAACAAGCTAACTCACACACACTGGCCATTTAGCAGGAGGGGGGGGGAGCAGCGAGCTGCAGGCCCTGGAGCGCTGTCAGGGCAGCTGGTAGTCCAGTAACCCAGGAAGGGTGACTTTGCGTGGGTATGGAGCGCCGCGGGCTGCCGGCTGCTGAACTCCGACACACAGTCGGACAAAATTTGCAATTAACCACCAATTTTCTTGATTTCTCGCGTAAAAAAGTCTCAGAATTGAATTTAGTGATGAAGTAGCAGACAATCAACGTATACAACTTCTGAGATCTGCGCCACTTATTCAGAATGACTACCTGGTCTCAGATCAGTGGTGTAGCCTATGTAGATTTTGGGGCATGACAAAGACTAGAGACCAGAGCCAATAAGGAGGAGACACATAGATGACGGCAACTGATGTGAACCCGTTTCCAGAGGCAGTTTCAAATAGTAAGATTTTGAGAGGACAGAGGTGTCAGTGGGATTTTGAGGTACTACGTATGTCCTATAACCACCAAACTGTCGTTATTCAACTATGACAAGCTAACATCGGTTTTGCCTTCTATCACCCCTTTAAAAGTAACAGAAATGCTCTTTTTCTTTGGATTTTTGATAAATAATCGATATCCACTGTAAGATTATTAAAAACAAAAATACTTTAACTTAAAAAAAGCTATTTAACATTTTCAAATCTATTTTAATATCTATGAAATACAAAGAATAAAGTATGGAATTAAACATCTTTCGAGGCATTTTGGTTTCCCCTCCAATTTCAGAGCTGTCTACTGAACTGTAGAAAATTGACACTTACAGCCAGCCCTCTCTCTCTCTCTCACACACACACACACACACACACACACACACACACACACACACACACACACACAGTAACACCAACTGTCAGTATGTGGGCCACAACAGTTATCAACAACGCCTCATTTCACCCATTTAGCCCGGCGCCATGCTGCCTCGGACTTTTTAGCACATCTGGCCAGCAGACGGTGTGGCTGTAGCAGAATGTGGCTGTCAGTGGGTTTGTCTAATTTCATACCCTGCTAGCTCTGGGCAGTTGGGGGTGTCACTAAGGTCAATTTTGAAAATAATTTCTATTATTAGGCTGGTAGGTGAAGAAAATTTAGGAGACTTGTCTGTTGATCAACCAATCTGTTATACTCTATCTACACATAGATAATCGGGTTTATGCAAACACTTTAACGTGCAATACTTTAACCCTCGTGTTGTCTTCACTTTCGGGACCCTCTCGTATCCCTCGGGTCAAACTGAGCAGGGACCTATTTGAGATAATAACATATAACATATGATTAGGGAATGCAATCAGTCTCTACTAGAACACTATTAAAGATGGAGGTGGGGTTCGTTTTTATCATCAGGTTATAATTCATGTTAAAAATCACTATGGAAACAACATAAGTGTCATATCCAGAATAATGATCTGAGTCAGGAATACATGTTTATCAGGAAATAAGGTAAGGTGCTGATTTCAGGTAGAAAACATGGAACTTGGACCATTTATCTTCTCATAAAAATATGAAATGGGTCAATTTGACCTGAATACCAGACGAGGGTTTAGTGGGCTCATGTTCTACATTCCCGTCACTTTAATCCACTGAAATGGTTCGCTGTATTACAGTACACAGGCTACATTCATGAATCATGAATCATGATTGTTGTTGATTGAGTTTATGGGTTTATTATAAGACATTCAAAGGCACAATACCTAATGTGAGCGTAAAAAAGAGATGCACCACCACAATTCATTTTTAAATAATTCAAGACTAATACCAAATAAAGACTTAATCTGAATTTCTAGTAAATTCTGATGCTGTTAAAAGTTTTTTCCCCCATTAGTAATGTTTGTACATAGCACTGCCTTTTCAATTATGATTAATTATGTAACTCTCTTTTCCAATCCAAAGTGTAATTCTTCAAACTATGCACTGTATGACAATACATCTCAAATGTATGTGGTTTAACCTTAAAACATGCACTTCTACACTCGTTTCAAACAAAAAAAGGACAAAGTCCAGTGATTTTAAGTTAATTCTAATGTGTATGCAAATGCCGGATGTCCAGAGTTAGTAATTATATCTCTAGATTTAGTTTCGGACTCTAATCCCGTCGGAACGAGCCTGGGGATGAGTGGCTTTGGTAACTTTAATGTTAATGCAATGAGGCAAATGATGATAGATTGCAATGATAATTGCAAACAATAATATGTGCTATAAGAGACATCCCAGCGATTGTACTGATGTTTTTGTGATGATAATGGTGGTAATTAAGAGGATTATTATGCTCTGTGTCTGAATTCAGGGATGCTACAGAGAACGACCAGCCCCCCAGGACTGAATCAAGGCTGCGAGGAAGAGAACTAACAACAACAGAGAAGAAAATGAGAGGAGGAAGGTTTCCTATACCCCGATGAGACGAGTTCATCTTTTACACTTGAGCTAGCGAAGTCATTTAATGAGGCAGCCTTCAGTTTTCTAGTCTTGAGACCAGACAGATCCACCCACACACACACTGCAGCCTCTCTAACCTGAGGGCTGCCAGAGAGTACAGACCTCCTTCACATTTGGCACTTCACTCTGCCCTTCATGCCAGCATTGAGTTTAGACTTCACGCATCGAAATGCTTGTATTCACCCTGCATGTCATGTTAAAATGAAACTTTCTTTGTCAAAGTTTCTCAGACTGCTGTGTGCATTGTCTATAATCTATATCGATGACGTCTCATTTTTTGGCATTGTTCCCAATTTGTGTTTTTGTTTTCTACGTGTTAGCAAAATGACTTAAAACTTAATCACAATTCATTATTTATTCAACAAATAACATTGCATAAGCTGCATATCGATCAAGATAAAATCAGATGAGACGGAGCGTATTTCTTTTGAGTCGATATTCATGAAATTCCATTAAATTTGACTGTTTCCAGAAGGCATTTTTCATTCAATATCACTTAATTTGGATTACAGCGTGTGGATGGAAATATGGCTGATGATGTGGGATGTAGTCTATATCAGGGCTGTAGTCAAGACCACCTTTGTCAAGTCCAAGACGAGTCCAAGACCAGGACTAGTTGAGTACAAGTCAACACCGGGTCCAAAGAGGTTCAAATCCAAGACAAGTCCAAGACCAGGACTAGTCGAGACCAAGTCAAGTACGAGTCCAAAGACCAGCAAGTCCAAGACAAGTCCGAGACCATATAAAAACGGTCTTGAGTCGGACTCGAGTCCAAATCCGGACTCAAGTACTACAGCCCTGGTCTATAACCAACTCTTTGCTACCTGTTCAGTACCAAAATGGCAGAGAACCAATGTTAGGTACTAGCTGGTGAACAAAGAGCATTAAACAGCTGGAGGCAGTTGGTGGAGACCAAAACAGAGTTATAAGGGGAGTGGATAAGGGACTCTGAATGAATGAGAATGTTACATATCAATGCTTCCCTCGCTGCCCCTAATTAGGCAAAGAAACATCACCATTTAGGATTTGGTCTGTTAAACATTTGAGCCAAAGTAAATCCAAGAAACTACAAAGAAATTCTGAAATCTAAAGACAAAATTAATCACATTAAGTCCCAGTAACCTCAGATCTGACCATTCAAGGGTTGACATGTGCTCAGAAGTTGTATTTTAAGATGATTTGTATGTGCTGAGTGGAAGTTGGTTGAAAAATAGAGTTTTGTAAAAAACAACAAAAAGTAACCCTTATCCCGCAAAACACCACGCACCTTCATGTGTAAAGAAGGCTGCTTGTTCTGAGCAGCATCTGGGTGGAAATGTATGAATATGGAGCTGAACATTGCTGAAAAAAGTCCACATTCAGCTAGAAAAATATAACTGACAACTGGAGAAAGATTTCTTTTAAAATGTGTCTCTCTGGGAGGTGAGGCACGCCAGCAGAGACATACATTATAAAACAAGACATAGCCCTTTGGTTGATTGAATCAAGCGCTCCTGACAAAACTCAATCCAAGCTTACCTCCAGAGTAGTTAAGACGATTTTGGTTACAGAAGAAAAGTAGGCGTCCCAGAGGAACTGAGTCTGCTGGCGGAGGGCCAAGATCCTGTCACGGCCCACAGACCGGGTAATGGAGGGAACCTGGAGGAAGAAGAGACGAAGAAAAGCCAGAGGACAAAAATGACAGTGAGACAGATTGAGTTAGATTTCGTGATTTAATGTGCGAGAGAGATGATGAGAACCGGTGTGAGGATGGGGGGAAAACGTCTGAAGCCAGCAGACAGGGGAGGAAGCAGAAGTAATTCTGTGGACATGCAGAAGAGATTAGAGGATATTCTTTTCTTCCCTGAAGACTCTTTCACCCCCACATCTTGCTCTGTCAACTACATTATCCCCAGGACAGTGTGGTAACTAACCCACCTGCTGTCCATCTGTAATACTCTCTTCACACCTCTGGTAGAAAGGGCCTTTGAAACAGGTTGAATAAGGGAACGCTTCAGAGCAGAACAATCCTTATTTAGTGTGTGACGTACACAGCTCTATCACATGTGATCAACAACTCCGTCGCCGACACCTTTCTGTTCCAAATGACGTTTTAAGACTTGCATTATTTGGCCGATCAACACTCAAATCCTCAGGTTTTAGAAGCTGGAACCAGCTTAGTATTTTAACCGATTCATTTTCTGTCCATCAGTTTATTATTTCAGCACTACAATGGAAAATCATTTGTCAAATCAATCCTGTTGATATTAAAACTATGACATCATAACATTGGTAATGAACAGAAAACCTTCAAAACCAAGAGGTAGATTCAAACCTAAGTGAGTTTGTATCTCTGTACTTTCAACTTTCCGTACATCACATGCTGCTCCAGGGAGGTATTAACCCTTGTGTTGTCTTCCCCGGCCAAAACGGAAAATTAACAAGTTTTCAACACTTTGTTGGTGCTTTTTTGACGCGTTTGAGATACTTTTTTATCACTTTTTGATGCTTCTTTTCAAAATTTTCTTCATTTTTATACCACTACCATCAGTATCCTGTACACATCACTAACACCAATATATCACCACTAGTTTTACACTATTTTCTTTTTTTGAATTCATGGTCAAGAAACCTCATTTATATATATATATATATATATATATATATATATATATATATATATATATATATATATATATATATATATATATACATCCTGTACAAATGTCTGTCCCGACATAACCATGTTCAGTGTTTTATGTTTTTGCAGAAATGGAACCTGCTGGAAATAATTGTATATATTGTAATGTAATGTTACTTTTTAACTATATAATAAATAGGAATTAATTAATGAATATGACATTTTATCATTTTTGTCTTTTGTCAAAGTTTTTTGGGGGAAATAAAACACCCAAAATTCAATAAAGCAGTGAACTGATCCTGCGTTTAACTTGCAAGAAGCTTTATATGGAACCATCCATGTAATATTTGGATGAAATCAAATTTCTAATGTAGAAACTTTTAAAAACGGGGCACATTTGAACAGGAGGGTTAATCATTGTTCATTTTGTGTTTCTGTGACAGCATGTACCAACACGCTCTGCAGACCTGTGGGATCGGGTTCCTTGTGCACCGATCGCAAGCCGAGGTCCCAGCTCACATGGTCAGGGAGGGCTGAGCAGATGTCTGTGCCTTGCAGCAGTGACCACCCTCAGGGAGAGGTAGTGGGGGGGGGTGACATTAAGAAGTAGGATGACAAGGACCCTGCCAACCCGACCAGGGAGCTAAACCTCCTGATGTACCAACGGAGACGGAGCAGGAAGCTCTTTGATGCTCGGTGTGGAGAAAAACAAACTACCTCCATGATGAGGTCTGACATGACCTTAGCTGCCCCGCTCAGCTTGTCACTAGCTCTGTCTCCATCCACATGGTTTTATCTGAATTAAGTGATATCGAATAAAAAATGCCTCATGTAAACAGTAAAATTCGATGGAATTTCATGAATATCGACTCAACTGAAACACGTTCGGTCTCATCAGATCTTCTCTTGATGATATACGGCTTACGCAATAAACGCGGATGGGAACGTTATTTGGAGAATAAATGATGAATTGTGATTAAGTTTTAGGTCATTTAATGGTTGCAACCCTCCACAAAACGAAGAAGAAGAAGTTGTAGTTCATTTCCCCCCTGTATTTCCTCTCTGTCTCACACATGGGGGGGGGGCAACAAAGACAGATGGACGTGGACGGACGAGGAGACGAGAGACTTTCTGGATTTAATTCATCAGGAACTGGTGAAGGAAATGGCCGACAAAGGTTAGGACAAGCCGTGGGACGTCCTGCGGAGACAATGGAAGACGCTCAGACAGAGAGACATGTCTCAAAAAAGAGTCTTGCAGCGGTGCCGGGGGGGCAATAAAAGACAAGCTGCATCTGCATCTGCATCGTCATAGCGATGTGTTGATAGTGTTGTTGTTTTCTTATAATAGCTCGATATGTCTCTACCAGCTGGAACATGAGCTCTATTACAACTCGTCCCATATTGATCATGTGATGTTGTCCCATAGTGATCATGTGATGTTGTCCCATAGTGATCATGTGATGTCGTTCCATAGTGATCATGTGATGTTGTCCCATAGTGATCATGTGATGTTGTCCCATAGTGATCATGTGATGTTGTCCCATAGTGATCATGTGATGTTGTCCCATATTGATCATGTGATGTTGTCCCATATTGATCATGTGATGTTGTCCCATAGTGATCATGTGATGTTGTCCCATATTGATCATGTGATGGTGTCCCATAGTGATCATGTGATGTTGTCCCATATTGATCATGTGATGTTGTCCCATATGGATCATGTGATGTTGTCCCATAGTGATCATGTGATGTTGTCCCATAGTGATCATGTGATGTTGTCCCATAGTGATCATGTGATGTTGTCCCATAGTGATCATGTGATGTTGTCCCATATTGATCATGTGATGTTGTCCCATAGTGATCATGTGATGTTGTCCCCATAGTGATCATGTGATGTTGTCCCATAGTGATCATGTGATGTTGTCCCATATTGATCATGTGATGTTGTCCCATATGGATCATGTGATGTTGTCCCATATGGATCATGTGATGTTGTCCCATATGGATCATGTGATGCTGTCCCATAGTGATCATGTGATGTTGTCCCATATGGATCATGTGATGTTGTCCCATATTGATCATGTGATGTTGTCCCATAGTGATCATGTGATGTTGTCCCATATTGATCATGTGATGTTGTCCCATAGTGATCATGTGATGTTGTCCCATATGGATCATGTGATGTTGTCCCATATTGATCATGTGATGTTGTCCCATAGTGATCATGTGATGTTGTCCCATATGGATCATGTGATGTTGTCCCATAGTGATCATGTGATGTTGTCCCATATGGATCATGCGATGGTAGACGGGATCCATCTTGTCTAGAAACACTTTGTTGTTGTTGAATGTTATGCGATTCAGAGTGAAAATGAATAAAAACACCTAAAATGTCTAAAATCAATCCCATATACCAATTGAATCCCAAAACAGCGTCATGTGATGTCATCATCACAGGCTTTTATTGTCTTTAAAGCCACTGGATGGAAACACACTTTTACCAGATTTATTCACAGGAGTTTGTTTTTTTTACTGAACTTCAGATAATTCGACCAACACGTGGATGGAGACTTAGCTTCTAGCCAATAGCGTTGCAGCCAGTGTTCCTGAAGAGGTCGTGGTGGAGTTGGAGCCCCGGGTCCTTCTGGTGTTCTGGCCAAAAGCACAAAATCTCTCCTCTGACCGTTACCGTGCCAACACGGTCAGTGTAACAGTGACTGATGGTGCTTATGGCAGTTTGTTTTGAGCAACTAAAGCTTGAAACGTTGGTCGCCCTCCAAAAATCTGTGGGGACTTTCAATCAAAGAGTCGTCAGCTGCTTGGCTTCATTTCTCATGTTGTGATCAACGGGCTTCTAACTCTGCTGCCAGCGTCCATGAGCCTGGATGGATGGGCTTCATTTAGCTAATAACAGACTTCCCTATAAACACAAAGATGTTTGTTCTTCTTCTTCTTTTGCAAGAGGAAACTACCACCAAACCTGCTAATTCATGATCCTCACCGCTAACTGATAGATAGATGGATAGATAGATAGATAGATAGATAGATAGATAGATAGATAGATAGATAGATAGATAGATAGATAGATAGATAGATAGATAGATAGATAGATGAAGGATGGATGGATAGATAGATAGATAGATAGATAGATAGATAGATAGATAGATAGATAGATAGATAGATAGATAGATAGAAAGATAGATGGATAGATAGATAGATGGATAGATAGATAGATAGATAGATAGATAGATAGATAGATAGATAGATAGATAGATAGATAGATAGATAGATAGATAGATAGATAGATAGATAGATAGATAGATAGATAGATAGATGAAGGATGGATGGATGGATAGATAAATGGATAGATAGATAGATAGATAGATAGATAGATAGATAGATAGATAGATAGATAGGTGGATAGATAGATAGATGAATAGATAGATAGATAGATAGATAGATAGATAGATAGATAGATAGATAGATAGATAGATAGATAGATAGATAGATAGATAGATAGATAGATAGATAGATAGATAGATATTTATTTACTTACATGTGTATATTTTGTATTTGCAGCTCAATGTTAACGAGTTATGTTCCAGTCATATTTACCTTCACTGACGCTGCAGGGCTGCTGATGCATCTGGCAAAACAGTCAGAGTCATTTTCTGTTTGATTTTCACACCTTTTTAACTACTTGTTTGTACAAGATAAACAATCTAAAAATAAATCTGAAAAGTAAAAGAGCGTTAAAATGAAGAGTCCTAGTCTGAAGACGCAGTGAAGGAGGTCGACGTCACTGGGACGAGCTTTAATCGGTCAGCTCTCTGAGGTAGAATATTAACAACACCAATCAAGTCAGCGCGATTCTTGTCCCCTCGATTGACTCTAATAGTGTTTATGTTTCTCAGCAGGGGCATTGTGTGTGTGTGTGTGTGTGTGTGTGTGTGTGTGTGTGTGGCTCCTCTCCACAGGGGGAATAGAAACTCTACATTTTAAACAGCCACGTATTGCAGTTCCCACTGATGTAATTGAAAGTAATGAGAATCAACTATCTCAGCAGGTGTTAGAGCTCCGATGTTGTGTTGAACATTAATTCTGTGTGTGTGTGTTTGTTTGTGTGTGTGTGTGCGAATGTGTGTGTGCATGCATGAGTTTGTTTTTCTCTAAAAAAAAAGACAAAAGGCAAATATCCAACCACAGACATGTTTTTTCTTGTATTTGTAGTATACTGTACCGATCTTGTCCTCTACACCAAATAATGAAATGGTTTCTGGTTATTTTAATACTGTTAATGATGTTTTTAATTGATTGTGTAATAAAGCCCAATTCCTGAGCTTGAAGGAGTCTATTCCGACACTTCCTCTGATTGAAGTCTGGCCAGCTGTCTCAATAAGGCAGGAAACAAATGAAGCTGCTTCAAGGTGTCCTCGACATCTGGGGAGCTTTGTTTTCTAGAAAGAGCCTCACCCATTAACCTGCTCTGCAAGAACAGTATCCATCAACGCTTACAAACCACATAAAAGACCCTTTTACATCTAATGAATCAACATAAAGGCAGATTAGTTCAGATTAGTTCATGTGTTAAATATGAGACCTCACGTGGAAACACAGCACGCTATCTGAAATGTGACTTTAATGTTTATGTGAAATATATTTCTCATGTGAAAACAGGATTGTTTTAATGTGTTTTAGGGGCCATATGACCCATATGTTATATATTGAATATGCTGTTTGTTGCTTTAGATCATCATTAATATATTGATATTTTATTGGATTAATCCATTTATCATTGTCTCTAAAATTTCCCCATTAAAATTGTTGTTCGCGGCAGGTTAGTCTCACATTGCCAGACCTATCTCCACAGCGCTGTGGAGGAAAGCGTGGCTACACCGCAGATGCATTCTGGGAGCAAGGTTTTAGGTTGGTTGCATTTCTTTAAACCAATAACAATCGTCTTGGGCGGGGCTAAGCTCTGGACGCTGCGACAATAACTCTGCAAAAAAACCTCGGGAAGGAACTTGTTTTGGTGGAACATTTGCACCCGCCAAAGAAAACGGCGTACACAATACAGCAACGTGAGCTATTTTATTCAGCTGGATACACGGCAGGGGTGTCGGACTGGGGGGATAAAGGGGACTGAATACCCAGCTATTCATTCTTTATGGGCCCTCCTCACATGAGGGTCCATAAAGATGATAGAATGAATAGCTGTGGATGCGGGGGAGGGGCCCTTAGAAAATACCCAGAATTTTCCGCTACACCCCTGCACATGGTTCAATGTAATTAGCTCTTACCAGTGTATCCCAGTGTGTACTTCTTCCACAGCAATCCTCTCATATCGGTCCCAAAACGTCCCAGTTAGAGAGGAAATGCCACAAACATATTCTTTGTAAATCTTTCCAATCCTTCCCCAAAAGAACCGAGCAGGCCTGCCATGCTGCACCGTCCACATTTTCTTCAAAACTTCAAAACATTTTTAGCGTGAAGCTTGCTACTTTGAAGTTTGTTGCTGTTTGTGAGGCAATTATCTTGAAACTGTACTTTTGTTCATTGAGAGGGCTGATAAAGGACATATTAAGTAAAGCAAAACACACACACACACACACTTTCACACCTCTGTGCTGCCCAGGTGGCTGCATAGATCACGCAGGTGGCACGTAGAAATAAAGCGAGTAATTAGAGAATGTAAATATCACAGCTTCTGCACGCTGCTGTAATTAAAAGGAACAGAAGGAGAGAATTGTAGAATAATCCGTCTCAGATAAAAATAGTGAGGGAATATCACAGCTGTCATGTCAAAATAAAGTACAATTTACTAAAAGCCACATGACTGCAATTAGATGTCCCTCCCTTATTGGACTGAGTGTCTACACATCAGCTATGTGTTGATAGATGCTAACAGTCAATTAAACACTCCGAGCTGAAATTACATTTTTCAACCCACAAAAACAACTCCTCAATAATACTACACTCTGTTATTCTGGTTGGTTTTCTTGTCCCAAATCACTATTTATCGAGTAAATGTCCATTTCTTAATAGATCTGGAGCACACATCTTTTCCTATAGATTCTAACAGCGAGTCTGGATGGATGTGCTGTGCTTCTGTGTTTGAATCCGCCCCAGATGGATCTTTGTGATTGCCCAGATGGGATTTGGAGCCAGAGATGACAATTATATTGGGGGGATATGGTGGCATTTCACTACCCAGAAATTGAATTAACCCCTGCTGAAAGGGCACCTTTTATCTTGTAATGCTATAGAGTGTGAGGAAGGTTTAACCTCCAGGTTCGTCTGTGGCAGCTTTTAGTAACTCGCATTCGAGGTTTTGAAATACGGGGAAGCTACGTGGAGCACGGCTCCCCAGAAAGCCTCATCTGAGAAACAGTGCAGTGCCCCCTAAAACGTGGCTGTTCCATACGTGCCGATTGATTAACAGAGAGCCGTTTGGGACCAGACTATTTCCAGGAACAAAAGCGTTCATTCTAAAAAGTTACCTCTCTGATGCTTGCAATGTCCTAGTTCTCTACAATGAAACATGCCTGGTCTCTCTTTCTTCATCCGTCCAGCAACAGAGAGAGCGCTGTACCCAGCATGCCGTTCGGTGTAACCAGGGTGCGATTTGCTGGGGGGGGTGCGTGGGATTTCCCCCTTTCTGGGTTATATATATATCCCTGCCTCTACTGAATCAGTTTTAACCCCAATGGGGACAAAATATATCCTCCCCCTCAAAGTGATCAATGCTACTTCACCAATAACGACCATTATATTAGTAAAATAGAATATATTATCCTAATAACTGTACTGTTTTGCTGTGGATAACTGTCGCATATCTGCAGCATGTCTCTCCTGATTTAAAGGGATCTCAGTGTAAATCCTTCAGGAAGACCTCACTCTTCATCGATGCTCAACAGCTCTCAGCTGTTGGAGGCGTTTACCTTCCTGCTCAACCAATCAGAACCAGACACAAACTGCAAGGGCCAATCACAGAATCACAACCCTGCTTTAATAATCTGTTTCTCCCTTTGCTATCAGCTGTCGTTGCAGGCAAAGAGTGAAACCCTCCGTCCCCCCCTTCCACCTCCAGTTACTGTATCTACTCCAGTTCCACCACCCCCTCCCCCTTCTACCTCCAGTTATCTACTCCAGCTCCACCTCCAGTCCTCCACTCCAGCTGACCGGTCCAGAGCATCCTTCAGTCTGGTCTTCGGGCTCCTTTGTTACCTCCACCGGTGTCTAGACTCCATCGGGGGGGTCTGATAGTTCTCTACCCCTATATCTATATCTAGAGATAAAACATTCATATAGCGATGGAGTCTAACCGCCAAAGATTCTGTACATTTTATTGAGCTGTACAATAAACCTCATTTGCATATCTGCAGCATGTCTCTCCTGATTGAAAAAGATGAAACGTGGTTTGGATTGAAACATTAGGAACGAAGTATTTCCTGGGTGAAGGTGTTTGGTTTTACTCCGCTCTCCGGCTGTGTTTTATGTTGACACCACGTTGTGCTATATTCCATTTTGAGATAACTTTCCAAGTTCATAAGTAAGTGTTTTGGCACGCCTGGCCGAGTACATCCACGGTACTGAAAGGGGGATTTAATTCTTGCATGCTTTGTTTGTTGTGCATGATCAAAAAGCCCCCCCCCCCCTCTGTTTTTTTATTCACACACCCCGGGTGTAACAGTTAATAATGGCCCCCTCTCAATGCACTTCACAATGTGTACATAACACACTTTTCTTTTTTAAAGATTTTCTTTTGGGGAGAGAGAAGGGAATGACGTGCAGCAAAGGGCCGCAGGTCGGAGTCGAACCCCCGGCGTCGAGGACTAAACCTCTATGTATGTGCGCCTGCTCGAACAGCTGAGCTAACCCGGCCACACATAACACACTTCTAATAAATATGTCCAGTTCATTCAACACAGCACATCCTCGGGTACTCAGCAACAGTGTCAGGTTGATTAGATAACAGCAGAGATGGGAAGTGACGAAGTAAAAATACTTTGGTAATGTACTCAAGTAGATTTTTCATATATTTTTACTATATTTTACTATTTATTTACTATTTATTTATTACTTTCTACTCCTAAAATTTTACAAAATTGGCTCGTTACTTAATGCTAAAAACGTATGGGGATCTTCTTAATTAATGTCTGTTTAGTAATTTGTATTTTATCCTTTATTTCCTTTCCAGAATCCAGATTTGAGCACACACACATACATGCAGATTCATTTAAATGTGAAGGGGAAGATTAAAAAAGAGAAATTGGATCTGTGAATTCTGACAGAATCACAACTGAATTTATATCTTGCTGCTCAATCTGAATCTTATTAACCTGGAGACTCTGTCCCAATCATCATATTATGGGATGTTTTAGGCCTGTTGGCAGAATAAAGTGTAGCCAACGGCATTTTTTCATGTCCACTGAAGTTTCTCAGCGTGCTCTCTGGTAACGTGTCTGGTTCAGGGAGCTTTGTCATTCGCAAGGCTGCGTTCACTTTTATACTTTAAGTACATTTCCAAGCCTGTACTTTCTTACTTTTACTTGAGTAAAGAAGTTAAGTCAGTACTTCTACTTTTAATATTTTTATAACACAAGTATCTGTACTTCTACTTGAGTACGGGAAGTGAGTACTATTGCCATCTCTGGATAAAGGACAAAAAAACTTAAATACTGTAAATTTTTTTGATGCCACTCTATATGAAAATAAAAAATAAATTACATGACATCAATAATTTCAAATAGTAAACCCTGTTCAACGTGCATGCTTACATGTACACAAAGAAATTCAGATAATTTATGTGTGTTTATTAAAGTATTAATAAACACAATGCTGCCTATTCCGCATGCGTGGGTGCACACTCGATCTTCTGCATTTGAGACTGTGGGTTTATAATTATCATGGGAGGCAAACAAGGTAGTTGGAAGTTTTTTTTGCATATACAGGACATGTATGTGTACACTAAAGTACCCTCCCGACACCGCCTCCATCCACCTATCTGCTGTAGTTGTATAATGCAGTAATATATGTCCCTCCTTGTCCCTTCTTTGTATATCCTCTTGTGCATCCTTCCTGTAAGACATCCATCCTTTATCCTTCCATCCCTCTATTTACCTGTAACAGAAGTCTCTCATCTCCAATGATGGCGGCTTTCCTCCAGTCGATGACTTCAGAGAAGGGAAGCTCCCAGCCGTTGCTCAGGATAACGGGGATACAAGCAGCCTATCAGGAAAGAGAGAAGCGAGAGCAAATCATTCTTTTTGGGGGAGCGGAGTTGAACAAATGATAGTGGACAGAAAATGATCTTTATGTAAGAGAGGAAGGAAAGGACTCTAGGAGTAGTCAAGAGTTACACTGATGAAATCATTTTTGAATGATTTATTGAGATGCACCTAACCGTGTGTGTGTGTGTGTGTGTGTGTGTGTGTGTACTTTATGTTTTTTAAATGTATTTTTTGGGCCTTTATTTATGACAGGACAGCTGAAGACATGAAGGGGGAGAGAGAGCAAGGCCGATGTTAGAAATAGGATAAAGGACTTCCTGACCACTGAATGCACATCTCCTGTCCTACAGAATTGTGATATTCTTAGTGTTTAATGTATTGTTTCTGTTTTGTAGTGTGTGTTGTGATGCTGATGCTGCTGCCTTGGCCAGGACTCCCTTGTAAAGAGATTCTGAATCTCAATGGGATTATTTTCCAGGTTAAATTAAGGTTGAATAAAATAAAATACAAAATATAGTGTACATTTAGTATTAGATGTCAGTTTGAACACATCATTTATCATGTTTTCCTGTCAGAAGATTGTTTTGCCTCAAATAATAAAATACTAGTTTTTGCAGTTTGAGAGCGAGGACAGTAACACATGGGTGTGTTCAGGTGCATTCTGGGCGTGCTGGTCTTACAGGGAGGTGTGTTCAGGTGCATTCTGGGCGTGCTGGTCTTACAGGGAGGTGTGTTCAGGTGCATTCTGGGCGTGCTGGTCTTACAGGGAGGTGTGTTCAGCTGCATTCTGGGAGTATTACTATCTCTCGCACCATTGAACAAAAACCTGGTCTGAAGTCCATAATGCAGCATTTCATTGTTATTTTAACAGCACATTAGTAAATGCCCCTAGGCTCGTACACACACACACACACACACACACACACACACACACACACACACACACACACACACACACACACACACACACACACACACACACACACACACTATGCTTGTTACACACACACACAGGCAACAGCAGTGCGCAAACATGCAAATATTATTGTGCAAATTCGCCATCATAACAGCAATGCACCATGGTAAAAATGCGCCTGGCTGTTAAAGGGAATGGGAGAGAACCTCTGATTGGTTGATTGCATGTTACGCCCTAAACACACCCATGAAATAATGAAGACACTAACCCTAACCCTTTTGAACCATGCGCCCGTTAAACTAGCAAAAGTGGATTTGGACACGCCCTGAACGCATCGTTAAAGTAGGGCCCATGAAGATAATACCAGAAGTTTGAAGCAGAGCACTAGGAAGGATCTATTTTTCCTCCACTGAGGGATTTATCTCATCCTCTTAGGCACTTCCTCTCTAATGAGACTCTTTCAAAGTGTTCCATATGAGAGGTTTGCAGAAACAGAAAGATTAAGGACAAAATAAAGTGTATTTATTTCTTTTCTCTGCATGCATCAATATTTGGATGGATTCATAATGTGACTTAATCCATCAGGAGCTCTTTTCTCTCTTTGTTGCAGGAAGTCGTTTTCTGATGACTCTTGGAAGTGTGCATCATTCGTGGTTAATGGATGGGAGTTGATTGTGCACTCTGCTGCACTACCAAACTGTGTAATTATTAACCTGGAAAATATGCAGTTTTCTGGATAATTTCTTTTGCTTTCACATATTTTACGTCTCATTAATAATCCTGTGGTGTACTTTCCTTATGTTCTCAGTTTAAATTATATAACAGATATACAATTAATATGAATGGGAACTAGTCAAAGTGTATGAAAGCAGGTTTAATGAAAAAGCAGAGTTGATAGTGCTGTTTAAATGTATATACAGTACAAAGGGCAATAAGGGAACTGTTCATACACCAGCCATATGTACCATTAATTTAGGGGTTGACTGCTTATAAATACTAATTATATAAGTTTTTCATAAAAGAGATTCACAACGGTGGTCATAGACAGTCTGTAGCGCTGGTCCAGGAATGTTACATGTCAAAAGGTTTATGTCTGGGCGCCTGGGGAGCTCACCTGGTAGAGCAGGCGCCCCCGTATAGAGGTTTACGACCGCAGGTTCGACACCGCCCTGCGGCCCTTTGCTGCTTGTCATTCCCCCTCTCTCTCCTTTCATGTCTTCAGCTGTCCTACATAAATAGAGGCCTAAAATGCCCAAAAAATAATCTTTATAAAAGGTTTATGGCTTCACTTTAATGCCGTACTGTATGGAGGGATTGGTCTGTGTTGTCTCAAGTAGCGGAGCAGTGTCAGAGAAAAGAGGGAGGGGGAAAAATTCAATACGTCTGGTATTTTCATTTAAAGTTCAAGTTCGACTGGGTTCTCAATCAAGTGAAGCTGAGAGATTAAAGGAGATTCACAAAATGCCGAGTGCATGATCAGTGACCTGTCGACGCAGATTCTCGCTGCTTTGATTAGTCTGGCTTTGTAAGATGACTTTTTCCCTTTCTTGTCTGCTTCTCACTGTCATCTTCGTACATGTCTCTTTGTTTTTCCTTCCTTTGAATGTTAATGATTACTTTTACCTTTGCACACTTCTTTTCCACTTTTTTCTTTTTTTTCGCGTCTGATTCACTGAAAAGGCCATTAAAATAATTGCCATGCATTTTAAATAAATGCTTAATAGTAAGTACTGCCAATCTGTTTTTCTATTGCTTTGGGCATCTTAACTTATTATTTTTTTCAACCTTTCATGTCCCCAAAAAGTTCAACCTGTACTTGCCTGTTACTTTTAATTAAAAATAGTGAATTTATGGTGTCAAAAAGTGCCAAAAACGGAGTACAAAGAGGTAAATTAAGCTCATCGCTCATGCTTTGGTTTATTGGCATTTCTTTAAACCAATCACAATCGTCTTGGGCGGTGCTAAGCGCCGGACAGAGCCACGGTGCCGCTGCTAAATAGCCTCCGAAAGGAAGGTGGAACATGTGGTCGATCAGAAGCAGTTTTAGTCGTCAACAGAGACTCTGATTGGACAGATAGTCCAGCTAGCTGTCTGGATTTACCCTGCAGAGATCTGAGGACCAGGTAACCATAGTCCTCAGATTGGACAGATAGTCTAGCTAGCTGTCTGGATTTACTCTGCAGAGATCTGAGGACCAGGTAACCATAGTCCTCAGATTGGACAGATAGTCTTTCTAGCTGTCTGGATTTACCCTGCAGAGATCTGAGGACCAGGTAACCATAGTCCTCAGATTGGACAGATAGTCTAGCTAGCTGTCTGGATTTACCCTGCAGAGACCTGAGGACCAGGTAACCATAGTCCTCAGATTGGACAGATAGTCTAGCTAGCTGTCTGGATTTACCCTGCAGAGATCTGAGGACCAGGTAACCATAGTCCTCAGATTGGACAGATAGTCTAGCTAGCTGTCTGGATTTACCCTGCAGAGATCTGAGGACCAGGTAACCATAGTCCTCAGATTGGACAGATAGTCTAGCTAGCTGTCTGGATTTACCCTGCAGAGATCTGAGGACCAGGTAACCATAGTCCAGCCCAGAACATCCGGGTGAAAAGAGGGGCATCCGGCACCACAGAAATCTTGGAAGTGGACCCTCATGGATATAGACTACATTCCACGTCATAGTGAGCCAGAACATGCAGAGCTGCCGTTAAAATAATGGCCAAAAGTTGTGCATTACTTTGCAAAAATATGTTTTTTCATCCAAAAGTTTTCATCCAAACCATGGTATGAGCATACCTTGAATATAAAGTAACTGTTCTAAAATCAAAAGCATCAACTAACTTATTTCCTTATTCTCCAAGCTGATCTACTCGCTCTTTTAGCCCAATGGGGAAATAATATATAATATACAACCATAGGATTAAAAAAGAATATCAAGAAAAAGTACTGAGTAAAAACATGTGTACACATCGGTCTTGCTGCTCCTCTAGATGAGTCCTGATTGTGGAAGCAAGCACCACCTATTTACTCCCATAACTTCAGTGTGTCATCAACAGAATATATCATTTGAAAGTGAGGAAAAACAAGAAAAAGGTAAACAAGTCAGCCAGAGGCAGACATGGGGACGGAGTCAAACACTTGGTGTCAAAACAACACAGAGACAGATAGAGGCAAGGTGCTAATGAAAGATGAACACATCTGCGGTCTGGGGACGGTTCTTTTCTCCGTGTATCTACAGAAACAAGCATTTTCTATGTCAGGGGGATGACAGATTGTCAATAGTAATAAGATCCACCGTTGCAAGAGGACGAGGAACTCTCTGATTTGTTGTGCCCAGCTGGAGCTCCACAGGCTGTGTGATAAGCCTTCACCAGTGGTGAGAATAACAGAGAAAGGAACTTGTTACTTTACTTTTCTACAATACCATGTCATGTTCTCTGGGAATCTGAAGTATTTCACCTGAGGAGGAGTTCATATTGTTGCCTGGAATATCAAAACATAATAAAGGGTTGAACAATTACATCCTGACAGTGTGGAGAAAATTTGCACTCAAGCAAAAATCTTGACCTTCAATTTAGGAGCGAAAAATGACAGAAATAAGTTATACAAACTCCTAAAAATAAAAACATATTACATGTGTTTTTTGCTTGATATTGAAACATGTCTCAGGAAGTGTGTGTTGCATTTGGAAAATTTGGAATTATGACTTCCTGGCTCCAAATAGAAAGTTGTTATTCCTCAGAGAAAGTAAAAAAAACGACATGGTACTCACTTAAAAATCAATATGTGACATTAATATCATATGTGATATCATTAGTATGAAGTCTATCATTAAGTATAGATGACTTCTGGAAGGAAAGGCCCTGTAGATGTTGTTTGTGCTGTGTGAAGATAAGGTGTAATGGAAAGTCCCCCTTATTATTACTAGACACCCTCACTCACTGGGGGGGCTTAACCCTCCTGTCCTCGGGTCAAATCTCTTTCTTTCTATGTCAGAACTATGACAAAAGAACGTTGAAAAAAGTGCCAAATGTTGAAAAAAAAATCCGAAAATGCAGGAAAAAAAATCAACAAAAATATATATTTTTTAAATGTTGAAACTTGACCAAAAGACTTGGAAAAAAGGGACCGAAAAAAAGCAAAAACATTACAAAAAGTGACAAAAAATTGTTAAAACGTACTGAAAATACTAAAACGTCAAAAAGGTGACAAAAAAATAGGAATAAAATTGACAAAAACATTGAGAAAAGTGTAGAAAAAGAACAACAAAGTGTTGAAATTTCAACCCCGAAAAACACAAAGTTGCAGGTCGACAGGGTTGAAAACACAAGGGTTAAATTATGCCTCTTTTCACAATAATGGAAAATATGTAAAGAACTTTTCTTAAAGCCTCAGTATGCTGAGATCATCACAGCTGTGTTCACATTCAAAAGCAATCTCAAAACCTGATTTTCTCTGGCAATTAATTAACTAGTGTGATATGTGTGTGTGTGTGTGTGTGTGTGTGTGTGTGTGTGTGTGTGTGTGTGTGTGTGTGTAATTTTCTTTGTTTTTATAAATTGTCTTGTTGTGTTGATGCTTTTACTGTATTGTTATTTCTGTTGATGCTGTTTTTAATGGAAAGCACTTTGTGTTTCTGTGTAATGAAAGGGGCTACAGAAATTAAATCGCCATATGCTTCAAATATAATCAACTGCAGCACAAATACACATAATGTACTGTTTGCATGCACACACACACACACACACACACACACACACACAACACACCTGCAGGGCCTCTAGGAAGCGGAAGGATCCCAGACGTCGGCCCCGGGGCACCAGGCAGAAACTGGAGTTATGGAGCAGCTCCAGGTAGTCGAACCTACACAAACACAGATAAAAAAATCCAAAAATCAGAACATTTTAGGATGATTTCCAGGTAGCAATAGGATCTAGAGAGCTAAAAGAAACAAAGGGTTAAGAGAAAAATGATTGTCATGTTTCCACGTTGAGAATGGTTACACGTGTGTTTTAAAAAACAATCCAAAGCAGCTTACTCTTAAAGGGCTAGCAAGCAGAGTCTTTCAAGGACTTGATCTCTGTCATAAAATGTGCTGTAGTGGTAGCTTCAGCACGTCAAACGATGCACAGCAGATAATAAATAATAAAATGTGCTAGTCAGTATCTGGTGCTATGGTTACGCAGGGCTACCTTCAGTGAAAGACACGCTAAAGTACTGATCCCACCATAGTCTATCTTGTCCGTCAAGTAAGATCATACTAATATTTTACTGATTTAACGTCATAGCAGCCTCTCAGGGTAGGGCGAGGCAGGCATGACTGAAAGGTCAGCCAATTTTGGGTGATGCTAGGAAGTCTGCAGAGCTGTATTTTGAGTATCAAACAATCGCTCCCTGTAGCTTGTAATCAGCAGGGTTAACAGCAGTAACGATGGATTTCAACGGTGATGGATTCACTTCCCAACGTTGTATGCTTGTACTCTCTCATGTTTTTGAATAGGAACGGAAAGTAGAGTTAGAGGAACTCCAGTGGGTCTCATTTATAAATGTGGCGTACGCACAAAACGGGTCTGAAAATGTGCGTACGCAACTTCCCACGCAAAGGTTGGGATTTATTAAAAGAAATTACAACTTGACGGGAGAATGTGCGGTCCTCCATGCAAACTCTGACGCATGTGTACGCACATGGCGACGCAGATGGTGAGGTGGTGAACGGATGTCAGACTGCAGACAGAAAATGTAAGTAAATGAAAGTTAGAGTATTGATGCCTCACGCACATTTTTTCTCTCCTGACCAAACTCATCCACTCAACATACGTTCCTCTGATCTTAACTATTAGTCAGAATAATTCATAATTTCTGCTTTATTCGCTCAAATATCAGGTATAATTCTAAATAAATTAGGGTTATTGACCATGAATTCCACTAGTAAGGTGGTGGTAGTGAAAAAGGGTTAGGGTTAGTAAAAAAGTAGTAAAACTAGTGGTAGTAAGGTGGTGGTAGTGAAAAAAATAAATAAAATAATGCGTTGAAAATGTCAAATGTCAAATGTCAAAAAAAGGGTAAAAAAAAACTGTTAATCTTTGTGTCCAGGATGACAACAGGGTTGAAATAAAAATGCTCCCACACTCATGAGCAGCCTTATAAAAACTGTCTAATGGTTGGATTGTTCCATGTTTCCTTCAAACTTTTTGAGTTTTTCAACTAGCAAGTCATTTCAGCCTGTCTAAACTCTGTGTGTGTGTGTGTGTGTGTGTGTGTGTGTGTGTGTGTGTGTGTGTGTGTGTGTGTGTGTGTGTGTGTGTTTGAAAGAGGAAGAGTGTACACATGATCTCAGGGCTGGCCTGAGGAGATTTCAGATTGCAGCCCAATCTGTCTGGGGATCAACTGTCCCCACAACTTCACCACAAGACACCTGGGTGCGTGCATGCATACGTGTGCGTGTGTGTGTGTGTGTGTGTGTGTGTGTGTGTGTGTGTGTGTGTGTGTGTGTCTGTGTTTGAAAGAGGAAGAGAGCAAAATAAGATGTCAGGTGTCCAGTTTGTCACTAAAAGACAAGGTCATTGTAAGCGCTGCTGAGACAGAGACCGCCTGTCACATATGAAGATGGTTAATCGGCAATAACAACAAACAACAACAAACAACAACAAACAACAACAAACAACAACAAACAACAACAAACAACAACAAACAACAACCTCCTCGGTTGCATATGACAACATCCTATTCTTAAATCACTTCCTGCATGACTTGTTTTTGTGATCTCATCTGTATCTCTGATGAAAGAGCCTGGGAACCCGTCCTGTTTGGACAGTACCGAGAAAGTAGAGCTGCTTTGGCCTGAGCTGCAGCCTGGACCCTGGACCCTGGACCCTGGACCCTGGACCCTGGACCCTGGACCCTGGACCCTGGACCCTGGACCCTGGACCCTGTATCTGGAATACTGAGCACCCGTGGGCACTATGCACATTAGTGATATTAAGCTGGAAGCTGACACGGCAGCGGTGGGACTGCCCCATGGTACGGAGGGAGCAGAACCTGCAAGTAACCCAACAACAAGAACACTACAAGGCCAATGAACAATGTGGAGACTTGACAGGAATTATACTTCTGGAGCAAGATTTAAAAAAAAAAACACAAACTAGTTAAATACCACTTTACAAAGAAGAAGAGTAGATTTAATGTTGTCCTCACTCATCACTTATAATGTACATCTGGATTGCACCAGCTATTAATAAATATGTCAGTAAGTTTGTGCTTAAAGTCATTAACAGGTTCTAAGTTACAGCTAGCTGGTTTAAATGTCAAAACTTAAGGTATGTCTTAATGTGATGTGTAAATCTGTTGCTAGGAAACAGCTCCCTCGCTTTCTCTCTCTCTCTCTCTATATATATATATATATATATATATATATATATATATATATATATATATATATATATATAAATATTTATATATATACACTACCGTTCAAAAGTTTGGGGTCACATTGAAATGTCCTTATTTTTGAAGGAAAAGCACTGTACTTTTCAATGAAGATAACTTTAAACTAGTCTTAACTTTGAAGAAATACACTCTATACATTGCTAATGTGGTAAATGACTATTCTAGCTGCAAATGTCTGGTTTTTGGTGCAATATGTACATAGGTGTATAGAGGCCCATTTCCAGCAACTATCACTCCAGTGTTCTAATGGTACAATGTGTTTGCTCATTGGCTCAGAAGGCTAATTGATGATTAGAAAACCCTTGTGCAATCATGTTCACACATCTGAAAACAGTTTAGGTCGTTACAGAAGCTACAAAACTGACCTTCCTTTGAGCAGATTGAGTTTCTGGAGCATCACATTTGTGGGGTCAATTAAACGCTCAAAATGGCCAGAAAAAGAGAACTTTCATCTGAAACTCGACAGTCTATTCTTGTCCTTAGAAATGAAGGCTATTCCATGCGAGACATTGCTAAGAAATTGAAGATTTCCTACAACGTTGTGTACTACTCCCTTCAGAGGACAGCACAAACAGGCTCTAACCAGAGTAGAAAAAGAAGTGGGAGGCCGCGTTGCACAACTGAGCAAGAAGATAAGAACATTAGAGTCTCTAGTTTGAGAAACAGACGCCTCACAGGTCCCCAACTGGCATCTTCATTAAATAGTACCCGCAAAACACCAGTGTCAACATGTACAGTGAAGAGGCGGCTGCGGGATTCTGGGCTTCAGGGCAGACTGGCAAAGAAAAAGCCATATCTGAGACTGGCCAATAGAAGAAAAAGATTAAGATGGGCAAAAGAACACAGACATTGGACAGAGGAAGACTGGAAAAAAGTGTTGTGGACGGATGAATCCAAGTTTGAGGTGTTTGGATCACAAAGAAGAACGTTTGTGAGACGCAGAACAAATGAAAAGATGCAGGAAGAATGCCTGACGCCATCTGCAATGCTGTAATTGCTGCAAATGGAGGATTATTTGACGAAAGCAAAGTTTGATGTAAAAAAAATCTTATTTCAAATACAAATCATTATTTCTAACCTTGTCAATGTCTTGACTCTATTTTCTGTTCATTTCACAACGTATGGTGGTGAATAAGTGTGACTTTTCAGGAAAACACAAAATTGTTTGGGTGACCCCAAACTTTTGAACGGTAGTGTATATATATATATATACAGTATATATACACATTATATACAGTTATAGTTCAATCAAAAGCAACCAACTATGTACACACAAAGGCACTTAAGCATGAATTGATGCAGCAATGCTTCAAAAAGTCTGAACAGTCTCTTCGTGCCTTTGTGTCCGGTCCTGCTGGTCCATGCTGAGCCTTTCCTATGTGTGGGTGTCATCTCTCAGGGATTCTTTCAGGTGGTTCAGGCTTCATCATCACCAGGAAAACATAACCTTCTCCCTATTCTGCACAAGACGTGACATGGCAAAAAAATATCTTACTTACTTATCTTATATATTACTTATAGTGCAGGGACCAGCTTCAGGGTAGTGTACCAGGAGTGGGGCTAGAAGGGGAACATGAAATATGTGTCCCTGTTAGCTTAGCTTCAAGATAGCTGACACTCGACTCGCATCGGGTAGTGACAGTCCCACCCTCTATGGGCGGGTTGAAAATGTGGAACTAGCAGGCTGTAGTTCATAACCTCGGGCAAAAATGCCTCCGATGACACTAAATGACAATCTTTGCATCATCAGAGGCTTTTTTCCAGACCCACAATACAGAGAAATCTAGTCTCAGGGGGACATGAGGGAGGGAGGCACGGTCATTCGACCACACTACCGGGTTTCTACTGATACAAAGCTTAAAGCTAATCGGTGAAGTATCCCTTTAAATTGCATCCATGTTTCCTCCACGTATTAGTCTGTCTCACCGAGGAAGCATGTGAGAGACAGAGGAAATCATGGGAGGAGAGAGGCAACAAGGAAATGTTTTTTTTAGAAGGCTGACCCCTATTTTCCACCGGGCGCGTCTACGCGGTGGCCCCTACGAGCTACTG
>JABXJD010000267.1:642500-647500 GCA_013375575.1 Percina caprodes | reverse complement strand
CAAACAAAATGACAAAAAAAAGCGTCCAAAGTGTTCCATGACAAAAACGTAAGAAAAAGAAAGAAAGTTGATATTTACAGGAAGACAACACAAGGGTTAAAGTCAATGAAGACGCATGTAAATGCCAAGTGTCCATGCTAATGTGTAACTCTTGAAACATTAGTCCACTAACTACATCCACTAATCATGTTGTGTGATATATACAGTATATAACAGAGGGAAGGAGTTAGGTGTCAATTAAAATACAAAGTGCAGTGGTGTAGAGGTCCCACAGCTTCGTGCAGGTCCTTTGTGAGACATTAAGACAAAAGTGGTCATAACTCAGGACACCGAGGGGACATGTGTCACACTTTGAATCACAAAAACAATAAAAAAGCCAACAGCTTTGAAGATATATCTTGTTAAAACCCTGAAAACAACTGTGGTCAAGGCTTAAAACTGACTGAGGGGAAAAGTGAGAGCCTTCTAAAAACTCGTCAGAGCATCAGCAAGCTATTTAGTCCACCATCAAAGAACGCGGCAGGGAATGTGTGTGTGTGAGTGTGTGTGTCTGTGTGTGTGTGTGTGTGTGTGTGTGTGTGTGTGTGTGTGTGTGTGAGAGAGAGAGAGAGAGAGAGGATGAGCGGCTGCTTTCTCCACAGTTAGTCTTACAAATGTGTGCACCCACATTAAAGCAGAGGCGTGCTCATGCATTTAAAAGCGCTCCCTTTGTCTCCAATCTGCAGTCAACAAATCACATAATTCGGGCACCGTATGGAAAATGTTTAATGCTTTAATGGATTACGCTGCAAACAATGGGAAGAAGAAGAAGAAATGGGGGTCTGGCTGAGGGGAGACAGAGAGCATTAGTGATTTGAAGCTCTCCGCTGTGCATGTGTGTTTCTCTTTGTGTTGAGATGATGACGTTAAAATGTGAAAACTCTTTTTGATCCATGGAAGTAGATTCAGATTTAAGGTCAGAGGGGGGTCAAGGGGTTAAAGGCTTCAGTAAGCTGCCAATGAAATGTTAGAAATGTTATGTCAGATTGTCATTGAGAAAGTCCTTTTGACAATTGGTTCAATCTTTCGGGAACCGACAATCAGAGGTCCACTTTATGCAGCCATCCACCCAGTGTGTGTGTGTGTGTGTGTGTGTGTGAGAGAGGAAACATGTCTCTCTAGCTGAGCTACTTCCATCCCTTTCCATTTGTACAACAGAGTGATAATAGATTCTCCGAAAGTGTTATTCCCATTTGTACAATTCATCCCATCTTGCTTTTTATGATTTCGAGCTTTCTATTTTTCGTCTCTTCGGTGCCCGTTTCCCCAGGCTTCACATGCTCTACGTCATGTTTTATTCTCAAAGTCTGTTTTCACTGCAGTTTGTCAAGTTTTTTTATGTGCACACTGAATATACGAGTAACAGGTTGATGAAAAAAACACATTTTGTGGATGGAAGGGCTACGCAAGCTGACCACAAACAGAAGAAGCAGTCCAGCAGTGTGACCGCCAACCATCGGCTCAGATCCAGCAGCCAGGAACAAGGCTGGGTCTGGGCCTCTGTGTT
This sequence comes from Percina caprodes, assembly GCA_013375575.1. NCBI lineage: Eukaryota > Metazoa > Chordata > Actinopteri > Perciformes > Percidae > Percina > Percina caprodes. The sequence goes on along the minus strand of JABXJD010000267.1, from coordinate 645,954 downwards.
CGACACTCTGGAAATGCAGCAGCATCGCTTTTAACCTTCATTTCCAAACAGCAGCAGCGTAGAAGGTTTTAGGGAAGGCAGACCAGGCCGAGGTCCCGGAGGACTTCCTCAAAATTTAACTTACACCAAAATCACTTTGAAGAGAAAATCCTGTTATTATAGAGGTCTGCTTCAAGTGTAGGTGAGTGAGTCTGTGTGTGTGTGTGTGTGTGTGTGTGTGTGTGTGTGTGTGAGTTTAAGGGACAATCATTTGATCATTTGCATGTTCATTGCTGTGTTGGATCAATGTGTGAGTGTGTGCCTGAACATCACAGTTGAGACTGTTTCACTGGCTGAGCTGAAACACAGGTCTCTGCGCTGGTATTAAAGCTTAATGTTGCAGAAGGGTCTGAATCAGAATATTAATGCACACACACACACACACACACACACACACACACACACACACACACTCTCCTCAGAGGAAACAATGACTGGAAAGGTATCTGTATGGTTGGAAGTAAAGAAAGGTTCAAAGTTGGCTTCAGCTTTGGAGCTGAAGAAAGAAGCTCAGTTCTTTATATTTCATCTGAAATCTCAAACACAACGTTGTTTTAGTTATGACTCATTTACATTAACAAGGGAAGCATCAATCCAACTTATTAGAATCACTTTAATATCAGGTAACAAGGCCAGGTATCCCACCACAGCTTAAAAAAATGCAAATAAGAGAGGAAACACTGAATCTTATAATGACACTGACAAACAAAGTGTATGTAAAGGATAATAAAGGTAAGTATTGTGTGCAGCCACAGCCTGACAGTGCTTACTCTTCAATTCTCCACTATTAAAACTAGCACACTGAGACACACTGTGGTGACATCTTCCCATGGGCACTGGGATTTATTTACTACTTAATAGTGCAGCAAACATGCAGTTGAAAATTGTCCCCTGAAATCATTATTTACTACTGTTGGCTTAAAATGACAGCACCTAACTGGTTAACCCTCCTGGTGTCCTCGGGTCAAATTTCACCCGCTTTCAACAAGTTTCTATATCAGAAATTTGGGTTTCTTGAAACCAAATTGTCAAAAGAAATAATGTGGATGGTTCCATATGACGTGATATAAATGATCCGTTCACTACTTTCATTGAATTTGGTTGTTTCATTCAATTGTATAGCATTTGAAAAAGAAAAAGGTAAAAGAACGTTGAAAAAAGTGACAAATATGTTGGAAAAAGCTTCAAAAGCGTAAGAAAAAGTGGCACAAACGTCAAAAAGAAAGTGGAGAGAAAAACATCGGGGAAAGCGACATAAAAGACAAGCAAAACGTTCAAATAAAAAAGTTTTCATTTTAAATTTTGAAGCAAAAACAACAACAAATATTTGCATGGTCGACGGAGAAGACAACACAAGGGTTAAGGATCTAATTTAGCCTCAGGGGGCTCAGCACCGACACATATGCCTACGCTCTTCTATGCTGCTGTACACACACACACACACACACACACACACACACACACACACACACACACACACACACACACACACACACACCTGGAGATGTGTGTGTCTTGTGAGGCACCATTAGCACCCTCCCTCTGTGCCCCTGCAGGTTTTAGAGGGTCAGGGTGGAGTGTGTGTGTGTGTGTGTGTGTGTGTGTGTGTGTGTGTGTGTGTGTGTGTGTGTGTGTGTGTGTGTGCAAGTGCACTTCACACATCCGTCTCACTTCTTTCTCGCTGTTAGGGTCAGTATGAAATACATGAAACCGACATTGTAAATATGAGTTAAAATAATTTACACGTTTTTTTACGTTTCTAAAGAGCAGGAATACTTAAAGGACCTTTGTGACATTTGTCAGGTGAGTGGTGTCGATGAACAGGGAACCTTGAGCACTGTAGAGGCTGAAATATGTTTAATAATCACGAATTTTCAAAAATGCCTTCTTAAAGAGCCAAGTTAATGTCAAGTGTATCTACGTTACATCCAATACATAACGAGAAGTCACTTCTCATGTTCAAAGTAGCTTTGCAATGTAATAAAATACAAAAAACTAAAAAGTACAGGTAAGGTATCAACAGCACCAAGGGCATGACTAGAGGAGGGTAACGTCTTTATGAGTCTCGTTCTGTCACTCCAAAGATATTCACTATGTCTAGAAGGTATTTACTGCATCTAGAATATATATACTGCATCTAGAAGGTATTTACTGCATCTAGAAGGTATTTACTGCATCTAGAAGGTGTTTACTGCATCTAGAAGGTGTTTACTGCATCTAGAAGGTATTTACTGCATCTAGAAGATATTTACTGCATCTAGAAGGTATTTACTGCATCTAGAAGGTGTTTACTGCATCTAGAAGGTGTTTACTGCATCTAGAAGGTGTTTACTGCATCTAGAAGGTATTTACTGCATCTAGAAGGTATTTACTGCATCTAGAAGGTGTTTACTGCATCTAGAAGGTATATACTGCATCTAGAAGGTATTTACTGCATCTAGAAGGTATTTACTGCATCTAGAAGGTATATACTGCATCTAGAAGGTATTTACTGCATCTAGAAGGTATTTACTGCATCTAGAAGGTGTTTACTGCATCTAGAAGGTATTTACTGCATCTAGAAGGTATTTACTGCATCTAGAAGGTATATACTGCATCTAGAAGGTATTTACTGCATCTAGAAGATATATACTGCATCTAGAAGGTGTTTACTGCATCTAGAAGGTATTTACTGCATCTAGAAGGTGTTTACTACATCTAGAAGATATTAACTAACCCCTGACTTAAGGTTTTCTACATAAGAGTGAGGTTAAGGTTAGGGTTCATGCATCATAACAGTGTCATAACAGTGTCATGATGCATGAGCCCTAACCCTGACAATAACCATAACTTGTCATGTAAAAAACGAAAAAAAGCGCTATGTCATAACCGTGTATGACATGTTCATGACGGTGTCATGACACTGCTATGTAGAAAACTTCAAGTAAAGTGTAACCAAATATTTTTATTTTCATTGTAAATGCAAATTGGTTTCCAAGTATCAGTTATCGATATTCATTAAGTACTAAGAATCAGTATCGGCCTTAGAAACACAGTATCGGTGGAAACACAGTATCGGTGGAAACACAGTATCGGCCTTAGAAACACAGTATCGGCCTTAGAAACACAGTATCGGCCTTAGAAACACAGTATTGGTGGAAACACAGTATCGGCCTTAGAAACACAGTATCGGCCTTAGAAACACAGTATCGGTGGAAACACAGTATCGGCCTTAGAAACACAGTATCGGTGGAAACACAGTATCGGCCTTAGAAACACAGTATCGGCCTTAGAAACACAGTATTGGTGGAAACACAGTATCGGCCTTAGAAACACAGTATCGGCCTTAGAAACACAGTATCGGTGGAAACACAGTATCGGCCTTAGAAACACAGTATCGGCCTTAGAAACACAGTATCGGCCTTAGAAACACAGT
>JABXJD010000267.1:580000-637500 GCA_013375575.1 Percina caprodes | reverse complement strand
TTTGTAATAGTAATCTGTAATAGACTCTTTTATTAAGGTAGCCTTATGATAAAGTGGTAGCAGGAAGAAATATATTTCTAAGCACTAAGACAAAAATAGTTTTCACTCAAAAACATCCATCCTGCTCAGGTCATCATACAATATTGATACTCGCCTCCCAACAATATTTAGTTTTCTCCTACTCACTGTTGATTTTTTTTGCAATCACATGATGACTATTACTCATTATTGATAGAAAATACATTCCTATTATTGATAGGAAATACAGATGGTGAAGCACAAGGAGGAGATCGAAGGTTGTGCTCTTGTTGGCTGTAGAGTGATTTATACCCAGTCAGTATGTATGTATATACAGTGTGTGTGTGTGTGTGTGTGTGTGTGTGTGTGTGTGTGTGTGTGTGTGTGTTGCCTCTAGACAGGCCACTTCCTCAGTGAGGAATGAAAGGCCCAGGATGTCATCAGTTCCCTTATTGATTTCCCTGCTCACATGCTTAATTGAAGTTGTTGGAGGTATACATAATTGAAGTTGGTTCACTCAATCTCTCTCTCTCTCTCTCTCTCTCTCTCTCTCTCTCTCTCTCTCTCTCTCTCTCTCTCTCTCTCTTTCTTTTCCTCAAACATTAAAAAGAGAAAAGCCATACCACTTTCCTACTCGCCACTCTTTTCTCATTTCTTTTCAAGAGACACGTGTTAATGGGAAAGCCTGTGGCTATGTGGTTTTGATAGAGTGGTAACGCGCATGTGTGTGTGTGTGTGTGTGTGTGTGTGTGTGTGTGTGTGTGTGTGTGTGTGTGGAGTGAACATGTAAGACTGTGTAGTTTCTCAGTGAAAGCTGAAAAGACAAGCCTGGTGATGATGAAGGATGTTAAGACTGATCTCAAAAATACACTTTAAATACACTTTAAATACTTAAATACAATGGGTTTCCAGTGGTGGGTAGTACTCTAAAAGTACAATTTGTATGAACTTGTATACCTTTTTTGAGTATTTACATTTTCTGCTACTTTATCCTTTTCACTTCTTTATTTAACAGCCTTTAGTTACTAGTTACTAGCCAGAATCAGATTATTATTACAAAATATAGACCAAGGTCTTAATTTCTTCCAAAGCCCATATACAAATTCAACCTGAACACACCTCCCTGTAAGACCAGCATGCCCAGAATGCACCTGAACACACCTCCAGTAAGACCAGCATGCCCAGAATGCACCTGAACACACCTCCCTGTAAGACCAGCACGCCCAGAATGCACCTGAACACACCTCCAGTAAGACCAGCATGCCCAGAATGCACCTGAACACACCTCCAGTAAGACCAGCATGCCCAGAATGCACCTGAACACACCTCCCTGTAGAACCAGCACGCCCAGAATGCACCTGAACACACCTCTAGTAAGACCAGCACGCCCAGAATGCACCTGAACACACCTCCCTGTAAGACCAGCACGCCCAGAATGCACCTGAACACACCTCCCTGTAAGACCAGCACGCCCAGAATGCACCTGAACACACCTCCCTGTAAGACCAGCACGCCCAGAATGCACCTGAACACACCTCCCTGTAGAACCAGCACGCCCAGAATGCACCTGAACACACCTCCCTGTAAGACCAGCACACCCAGAATGCACCTGAACACACCTCCCTGTAAGACCAGCACGCCCAGAATGCACCTGAACACACCTCCAGTAAGACCAGCACGCCCAGAATGCACCTGAACACACCTCCCTGTAAGACCAGCACGCCCAGAATGCACCTGAACACACCTCCCTGTAAGACCAGCACGCCCAGAATGCACCTGAACACACCTCCCTGTAAGACCAGCACGCCCAGAATGCACCTGAACACACCTCCCTGTAGAACCAGCACGCCCAGAATGCACCTGAACACACCTCCCTGTAAGACCAGCACACCCAGAAGGCACCTGAACACACCTCCCTGTAAGACCAGCACGCCCAGAATGGGTGAATGGGTTTAACTAATTGAAAAACATTTCTTTTGATAATGATAATTGTTGGTCGCAAACCTTCTACTTGGCAAGATATTCACATTCATTTCACTGTAATATTGTAACGTGAGGGTTTGATGTGTGGTGGTTGCATCACAAATAAGAAGGAACAGCTGGATGCAGACCAGATAACTTTGTTGAGCTGCACTTCACTGTTCTACACACTTCATCAGCTCCACAACAACAACAACCTCACATAACCACTTGTAGCTAAACTAACCAATCAGACGCCAGCAGAACTTATTAGACCCGGTAAATGTGAGGAAAACCACAGAGGAAGAATCTTAACTGCTGATATAAACAAGTAGATTATGCTGACGTATAAGCGTATTAAGTGTATAAATATCACACATTACAAATATTACATCTTACAAATCTATAATAATAATAATAATAGTATAAGCAGCATAAATGGTAAATAGACTGCATTTATGTACTCAAACCGATGAGTGTCTTGCTCAAGGACACAGGAGGACAGGAGGACTCGTGGATCAAACCATCTCCTCTGCCCGCTCTCCTCCTACCCCAGCAGCAGTAATCCTTACCTTACATGTCTTTGCCCTCATAATGCAGCCTTTAGAAACACCGTTGCAAATGTCAAAAAACAATACTGAATGATTGTGTCTTTGGTTATTACTCTAGCGTCAAGGCAGCGCCCTTAAGCATGTAAAGATCAATTGTGGTGCCATGATTGGGAGAGGAATGAATCTTCATTGTTTCTGTCTGTTGGGGTAAGGAGTGTGCTCAGGACCAGATTAATTGCTCCGCGTGTTAATTTGCTGCCAGCCCCGTGAACGCCACGTGTCTCCATTGATTAAAATGAGCCTGTGTTCTGCTGCTCTTAGTTCATTTAACAGGGTAATTGATGAGGCCGGTTGTCTTGTCCTCTGTCCTCCATTCTTTCTCATCCCTCCTTTTTTCCCTTCTCTTCCCATCTCTCCTAAACACTCCTGTCTGCCAGTGGCCTAGCTCCTAAATCACGCTGTTTGCAAGCTGTCTCCTCAGGCAAGAGTGTGTGTTTGCTTGTGTGCTTGGTCTCTGCACACACAGCTCAGAGTAGCCGTCTCACACACTAACATTACCGTTTGGTTTATTAATCCTGACTGTTATATAGGTCAATATAACATGTTACAAATAGGACAGCAATAAGATGCTGGTGTTTCCCTGCAGAGCTGCAGCAGCCTTACGCTGTTTTTGATTTATCTAGATGTGTCCTATAATTTAATCTTGAATGGGACATTTCATATGCGCAGATGGGGGTTGATGCGATTTAAGCTTTTGTCATTTCTGTCACATGTGGCCTTTTGAAATGTGAACACCAGCCGTATGGAGGCATCACTGATCCTTTAAAGAGCTGGAAGAAGGTTAGAACCAGTCTGAGGGAGATTTGTCTGCACTGCTGCCTTCATGCACACCGTCATTAACAACGCCTTGTCACACCAGCAATTAAAACTGACATTTTGATTAGTTCTAATGGAATCACCGTGGATCACTGGATTATCTTTTAGGAGTTAAGTATAATTTTGTGTTTAACTTGGGTAAACTTTGACCTGAGAATTTGCAGCGTGGACCTATAGATATATACCAAGCTGTCTTGACCCTCCTGGACTTTAAGGGGACGGAGAGGTCAAAATAGAGGACACTAGCATAGTTTATTAGCTGTGTTGCACCATCCACTTTCAAATCAGAGTAATAACTGCTACACAAAAGAGCAATTGTCTGCAGACAGTTATAAGAAAAGAGGGGTAAAAAAATACATCTTATCAACAAACTAAGAATATCTAAGCTAACAAGCTAACGAGCTAACGGAGCCACAGTGACTGAATTTGTACACATCCTCTTTAAAAAGAGAGAACTGGATTTAAAAACAACACATGCAATTTTTTCAGTCTGCTTTGTATTGAGTATGGCCTGATTGGTTTAAAATTAATTGTAACAATCGTTGTTGTTGTATGATCAATGCGTCCTAATTTCTTCAGCATAACTCACTTTACATAAATACAGTATTAAGTGTAATGTTTTTCTAGGTTATTAATGTTGGTGATTACAATATATAATATATAGGTCAGAGTCTGGACTTACTGGCTGGTCTAGGCGGCCATTATTAATCATATGTTGCTGCCCGGGGCCTTGAAATTACAACAGGAAATCCTTGTTTTATGAGAGTATAAGAGTAAGAGTAGTAGTGTAGTTGATTGTTTTGTGACTTTCAAACCATGTGTTGTCGTTTTTGTGTTAAGTTTTTATAGTATAACCCATTTCCATCAGTTGTTTTGTATTTCATGTCTCTAAAGTTTCCTCGAATGATCTAATCCAACACAGTGTAACAGCAGCGAGAAGTTTAACACAGTGAAGACAGGACCTATATCCAGTCCATTACAGTTAGCCTAGCAGGCCTATTTATCAGGTGGCTCCACCATATAGAAAACCCAGAGCATTTCCCTGAACCCCAGACAGCTCAGCAGCAGTGTGATTAATGAAGCAGACTATAAAGCCCCAACAGCAAACAGACGTGGGAAATCTCTGACTAGTTGTGCAACACAACTACTGTTTTTCGTGGGCTGCACTGTTGACTTGTTGGTTAGCGTTAGGCAGCTAAAACACACTTGATCAATGCGAGGATAATATAAGAGTTAGGGTTGATAAAACGGCAAGAGGAGGCAGGAGTGGACTGAGATGTCATGTACACACTTCCAGTGAGCCATAGCGATACACACACTTAGTGCTGTGACATACACTATGTTAGGGAGAACACTGTGTGGGGAGCGTGGCATGATTTTCTGTCATTTATAATCCAAATTTCAGGAATTTAAGAATGAGATTTTAACAAGGCACTGTCAGAAGCAATGATTTGTATGAAAACTATTTGACCGGCACGGTTTTTACGACAACTAAAGGTGGATTTCACATTTTGACGCCTTAAGTAGCTGCATTTAGACGTATGTTGCATCCACTGAACAGCCAGGTGGCTTAGCTGCTTTCAGCTTCAGGCTAACAACAGTACGAGCCACAAGCAAATTGCAAACTAAAGTATTTAAGGACAGCGTTGAGTAAAACATAAAAATTACATCAACTTGCCTCGGGCAGTATAATGCTATGAGCACACATCGGTATGCCTTTGAGTTGTATATAAATATATATTTATATCAGTGTGTAACTGCCAGAGGCTTTGCTGGCAGACTCTGGTCTTTGATATGCCCACTGTTCACTGGGGAAGAATGTTAATATTCCAAAAGACGCATCGAGACACACACACACACACACACACACACACGCACATCCTCAGACACACACATTATCACATGGTGTGGTGGGTGGCCTGTTCTTAACTCAGCTGCAACAGTGACGGCGTCCCACAGGGCCAGACGGTGAGAGAATCACATTCTCTGGAAACACACTGACAAACACATTCATATGCAATTCACCCATTTTTATTTCACTTAAAAAACATTCTGTGGTTTACATAACTACGTTTACTGAAGCTGGACTACAATTCCCATTTATTACAGTCTCCTCATGACACTGTTAAATACTTTGAAGGAGGGAACTGACTCCTTTTCTTTTCTTCAAAGGGATTCAAATGTATCTTACAGGTAAAACACGAGACCCATGCAGCTGGGGCAGCTGTTCTGCAGGTGAGCTGGACTGTATTGTGAATTGGAAGAGGAGTGAATCATGTATTTTTTTACAGTTGTAGGTATGGTGTCAATCGCTGCATCGGCCTAAAGTACCAACTCTGATTTGTACAGAACGTTTTGACCTCACTTCTTCTGTTAAGTTTTAAGATTAAACCGTTATTGTCAAAATTAAGTTCTCGGGGCAATGCCTGCCAAAACAGAATTAGGGCCCTCACAAGTGTAGAAAGACAAAAGTGTGTGTGTGTGTGTGTGTGTGTGTGTGTGTGTGTGTGTGTGTGTGTGTGTGTGTGTGTGTGTGTGTGTGTGTGTGTGTGTTTCCATCTGGCCTGCAGCCAGCAGTTCACTCAGCTGGTCTGAAGTGAAACAAGAAAAGAAGTGGAGCGTGCCGATGGCAACATTTGGCTGTCACTCTCCATATCCCAGTCACACACACACACACACACACACACACACACACACACACACACACACACACACACACACACACACACACACGCTGAGAAATGCTCTCGTATTTCTCACACACAATGCGTTGCCTAATTAGGGTTGTAATGTGAACAAAGGCAGCAGTCCTATCTGCCACAGCAGACCTCAGAGCGCTCAAGTTCAGACAGGAAACCTCTTAACGCAGTCCTTCATTTGTCTCCTTGTCAAAGCACACACACACACACACACACACACACACACACACGCACATTAATGCACAGTAACACAGGCTATCAGACACTAACAGAGACTTGAAGTTGACGTCACCCTGACATTTGTTACATCCCATCCACACAGATCCGTCGCTCCAGAATAACTGCAGGCCAACTTTCAAATCGCAACCAATGAGAGCCAATCACAGCTCCCCTCTCCTGCCGCTCATTGACTTTTTAATGCACACTGCATTTCACTGAACAGGCAAAAAAACTGGTACCACCATTTTCTTTTGCATTTTATCCTCACTAAGCTAGTGTTTTCTCAATTAAAAACTATAAGAAGTGAGGAGGGAATTCATCTGAACAGAGCAGTCTCACATTAAGGTGTGTGGAAAATTCTGACAAAAGCCTGATTTTACATTTATATATAAAGGTTAACTTTGGTTTTTTAACCTGCACCCTATTATCCTGTGTTTATTGTGACTGAGGGGAACAACAATCTGAGCTTTTCAGTATCAAAACAAGAACTTTGATGAACGTAACTAAGGCGCACAACTGCCCTGTAACTTACATTGTAGCTTGACTGCAGCAGTCTTGCTTAACACTGGACCTGGACCTTAATACTGGACCAGGACCTTAATACTGGACCAATTTCCAAGACTGTCGTTCCCACCAGTCACTTAGACACAAAAACATTAGAAAACAGGGTCCAGGTCGAACCCCCCCCCCCCAAACCCTTTAAGAAGTCATTTTTTGATCCCTTTTATTTTTTTGTGGGCATTTTAGGCTTTTATTTCCACAGGACAGATGAAGACATGAAAGGGGAGAGGGGGGGAATGACATGCAGCAAAGGGCCGCAGGTTGGAGTCGAACCCGCGGCCGCCGCGTCGAGGAACAAAACCTCTTCACGTGTGCGCCTGCTCTACCAGCTGAGCTAACCCGGCCAGGTGATCACTCTCAAATGTCAATATGGCCGATCACCAGTCACAGCTGCTGTAATTAACATATCTACTTTTCATTTTGAGAGACAGCTGATGGATGTTTTTGAATATAATGTTTTGTTGTGGTATGAGACTCAATCAAACCACTATTGAATGTGCTTTCAATTGGGTTAATACATGTCAACGAGAGCTATTAATCACTGGTGGGGGGGGGGGATTTCTGGACACCTCACGATTCGATTCAGAGGCCAAGGATTTGATTTTAAACCTAATTTCCATGCGTGATTTAAAAAAAAATACACATATAAATCTGAGTTTGTTCGATTTTGACATATGCAGTATTTGTCACACAAAAGTTTTAATGACATTTGTTTACTGAGCAGTAACCTTATGTTTTTTATCTAGTAACTGCTTATGTTTCTGTGATTGCCGAAATAAGATTTTCGATGTAATCTTTCGCTTTGTTTATTTGATGTAAAATATTCCCACACCTCCCTCTGTGGGATGGAAAACTGTACGAGTTTCTCATAAAACAAGGGGATGGGCTTGGTTAAGTTTTTGGCACACGCACACACACACACACACACACACACACATGCACACACACACACACACACACACACACACACACACACACACACGTCCCTGTCCTCCTACTAGTAATGAAGCAGAAAATAAGCTGCTTCACGCTCTGCTGTAGCAAAACCAAAATCAAAACACTGTTGATTTAAGAATCAAAATGCGTACACTCATGGGTTTTTCATCTTCCATGCTCTGTGGCAAATGATGAGGTAGAGCCTTAGTGTGTGTGTGTGTGTGTGTGTGTGTGTGTCTGTGTGTGTGTGTGTGTGTGTGTGTGTGTTCGAGCTGTATATCAAAAGCCTGAGGAGCAGGCGTTGAGAATCAATTTCTCGTGCCTCCCGCCTCATTCCAGCTCTCTGTATTTCCAAGAAATGATCCTCTGACTTTGACACCGATGTGTCACCGTAAGAGTTTTTTCTTTCATTTTCTAACATTTGTTTTGGAAAGATATAGTATCTAAGAAATGACATACATGGTAACTGAGGCAGTACAGTACAGTATAGTATCTTTTGTTATAATTTGTGATACCAGGTCCAAAAACTGTTTCCAAAGCTGTGCTATTGTTTATTTTTGTGTTGAAATCTAGTATTGAAAGACAGCTGCTCATTTCATCCAGTACACATGAAAGCATTTATCCCGTATTGATTTTCATCATTAAATCTATAACACAAAGATGTAGATGTTCATAAGTTGGAGGATATTAAGCTTTGAGCTACAACTCAAAGAGGCTGCTGCTCACAAACAAAGTCCCTGATTCTCTCGAGTGTAAAAAACAGACCAGACTTCACCATTTGAAACACAACTTCCTTATTTATGTTTGTCTTCTTGTCATGTGTAAAAGTGACATTAATGACTTTACTGTCCTCCTGAGGGAGCCTGCACACTGTCTCAGGGCCTCGCACACCGACACACTACAGGTCGACCCTACTGTGTACTTGTATTCAAGTTAACAAACCTAACTTTAACAAAACTTTGACAACACTAACTTTCAAAATCTCCGTCTTTGGGGTGATTTTAAAACTATAGGGCTGAGAAAATAGGAGTTATGTTTGAAATTGTCTCCAATATGGATGTCAGACATTTTAAAAACACACAAATACTAATAATAATGTGTATTAAAGTCCCATAAAGGGAAATTACAATTTACACTCTCTTGCTATTACACACAGGCCTGAACTACACACACATACTCAGTACCTATACATGCAATGGAGAGGTGTCGGGGGGGGCACTGCACATGGAAAGGTGCCCCGAGCAGTTAGGAGTTCGGTGTCTTGCTTAATTACCTTGGCAGTGCCCACGAGGTGAACTGGCCCCTCTCCAGCTACTAGTCCATACTAGTCCATCTGTACTTTTCAGTCCATTCTCTGGACTTTGGTCGGTCTGGGGACTTGAACCAGCAACCCTCCGGTTCCCAACCCAACTCCCTACAGACTGAGCTACCTGCTCCCCCCTCAGCGACATCGCCGGGTGCTCCTTTCATTCGCCTCATTTGAAATAAAGAAAAATCCACGTTAACCCACTTTTTTTCCATGTTGCAGCAAATGACAAGTGAAGGAGATGAGATGAACATAACAACATACTTTCAGACAGGGCATCTCCTCTCAACCCTGCCCCAACCCCCAGTCCATTACAACTGTTTCAGACATATAATATAGTAATAATTGATATATTCTGCCCTGGCTTGCTTTATTTAAAGGGACATGTCTCTGCTTTTTTCCACAGGATTTCTTGTATGTTGACTTATTTGAGAAGCATCCTCCTGATTGCAGTTATATTAAATACACACACATACACACACATATATATACACACACACACACATATATATATATATATATATATATATATAGTTATGTTGTTTCCATTAATGCTCCACATGCAATCCCCCTGTGTTTTATATTGAGATGTTGATATATCAAAAGTTCCCACACAGTCTCATTTTGAAATCATCATCATCATCATCATCATCATCATCATCATCATCTTCTTTGTGTGTGTGCATACACATACATTTATTTATCATTAGTGTTGTCTGGATGTGTTGGGAAGAAACCAAGCTGACCTAGTGCTTAGAGAACTATTGTTTTCTGAAGTTGCTACCTGATTTATATGTAACATTAAATAAACTGTGTCATGTCTGCTGAAAACACAACATATTTTGATGAAATGCAGACATACACCATACATACCCCAAATAACAGCTGATTTACAGCACCACAGGCTTTATAATAGTTAACAACCAATAAAATATTGCAGTTTCTAACCTGTTTTGATATCAAACCTTTTAGCCTACATGTTTTTAGAAAGTATGCATTCAAACCTTAATATGGATATTATATTATATTTGAAAGCATGATTCATAGATATTAGCATTTTCCATTTCAAGACTGAACTTAATGCTGATTGAAAAATAGTTTTTAATCAATATTATATAGTATATTTCCACTACAATTACAATTATTTCGTTACCTTGGAGCGAGAATAATGACTTTGGCAAAAAGCTGATCCTCAGACACTTTTATTAATATTGGGGCTCATATCCCTGCATGCTTAGTGCGGTGTTTTGTATCATATAATTGTACAATGTACAGTACACTAACCTGCATGGTTAACGGGTAGTGTGTCCATGCATAATGTAAATTAAACTTTTAATTGGTAGCATCTAAAACCCCTTACGGATTAATTCACCCAAGACAAAACCTTACCGGCTTTTGGAAGTTGGTCAATTAAGCCACTTAGGCATGAGTCAAAAATCTGCCACATCAGGTTGTTTTAAAAAATATTAAATGCAATTTTAAAAGCAAAAAGTATAGGAGTGGATAAATATCGTCCTGGAAGAATGCTTGTTCTCAAATCAATGCCACAGTACGCAGTAAAATCCCTGTTTTAAATGTTATATCCAGATTTCCATGAAGCGTGTGTCATTATGCAGTTGCAGTATGTTGTTGGAACAGGTGCTCACGGTTGGCTGCATTAATCAGGTGTGTGTGTGTGTGTGTGTGAGTGTGTGTGTGTTATGCGGCACTCGTCTGTCTCCAGCGATGGTATAAAGAGGGATTGTATTAGAGGAAGGATAGCTTTCAAGTAGGGATTAGGCTAAATCTAGGTCTCTCAGGGTCATTACTCAATAGCCAGCGAGTGGCATCAGAAACCCGTAAAACCCAGCAAACAGCAGGCAGAGAGGGGCAGCTCCATCTGTAATGAAAGGAGGGGGGGGGGTATAATGAATACTGCACTGCTATGTGTACAGTAGTTGGAGGTAATAGCAGCAATAACTTTGAAAAACTTTCTTTGGGTGATGGAGAAAGAAGCCTGCAGCACACTCAGCATACATGTCGTCTTAGTCCGTCTCTATGTATGTATGTATGTATGTCTACATGTATGTATGTATGTATGTATGTATGTATGTATGTCTACATGTATGTATGTATGTATGTATGTATGTATGTATGTATGTATGTATGTATGTATGTATGTATGTATGTATGTCTACATGTATGTATGTATGTATGTATGTATGTATGTATGTCTCTATGTATGTATGTATGTATGTATTATGTATGTCTACATGTATGTATGTATGTATGTATGTATGTCTACATGTATGTATGTATGTATGTATGTATGTATGTATGTCTACATGTATGTATGTATGTATGTATGTATGTATGTATGTATGTATGTATGTATGTATGTATGTATGTATGTCTACATGTACGTATGTATGGCTCTATATATGTATCTATGTATGTATGTCTGTATGTATGTATGTATGTCTCTATGTATGTATGTATGTATGTATTATGTATGTCTCTATGTATGTATGTATGTATGTATGTCTCTATGTATGTATGTATGTATGTATGTATGTAAGTATGTATGTACCTGTATGTATGTCTCTATGTATGTCTCTATGTATGTATGTATGTATGTATGTATGTATGTATGTATGTATGTATGTATGTATGTATGTATGTCTCTATGTATGTCTCTATGTATGTATGTATGTATGTATGTATGTATGTATGTACCTGTATGTATGTCTCTATGTATGTAGGAGGATCCTTACTGTCTGTTGGTCTGTCAGGATCATCCCGAGACTCTGGTTTTATGGCATTCCACATCCTGTAAAGACCTCAGACATCTCACTATCTCTACTGGATCCATCTAACCGGATCCATTGGTGTGACACCAGTGGATCCAGTTTAGAGATCTTCTGTCACTTGTTAGGAACTCCCCAGAGGTCAGGTTGGACGGACGTGCAGCTCCATTTCTGGTCTTCACACACATGATTTGATCCTTGTGTGCTCACGTAGCGTTTTTACTTGAAAATGTCCCCATTAAACAAAATCAATATGCTCTATTTGGCAAGTTGAGGTGCTGCTAATGTGGTCAGCAGAATGGTTTCACCTTACACAAATGCTCTTTAGTTCAATTAGGGCCTGCTGATTGGTTTTCATCGTGGCTTCAACCTAAGAAAACTGAACAAATGACTGATCATCAGGTGCTCTGGTCGACATTACAGAAGGACATTGTCATTGAAAGATGGAGGTAACATGTTTAAAAAAGAACAGTGACACAAATTAACAAAACTTATCATTACTGCATCAAAGACGGTTATCAGAAATGCAACACTGCACACCATACAATACAATATACATGAAGTAAGATGTACTGCTAACCAAGCTAACGTCCAAAATGCAGCTAACTATAGATAGCACCAGTAGCCTACATGGTATCTGTCCAAAACTGCGTAAATTGACCGTAGAACAGCAACTGTCATCAAACTGGTCTTATAACAAGTCCAAATAGTTTTACTTTATTGAGGTCAAGAAGAAATATTCATGACACAATTGTAACGGTCTCATGACATCAATGAAAATTGAAAAACCGCCCACTTTGACAGTTTGTTAACACATAATGCCACATAGCTTCTTTAAATTTGATAATTAAGCCTGCCATGACATATTTATGACATATTATAGTTTTATTGTCTTGGTTAATGTCAAGTTGTCGTGACGCAAACATCTCAAACAATGCTAACTTAGCATTAAAAGTGTCATAATTTACCAGTTTTAATTTGTCAGTCATAGACGCTCATAAAGACTCATTCATGCTCATGACCTGATTCATGACCATTCATATGCACACTCCTTCAAATAAAGTGTTACCAATATTTTTGTTAACGAGCATTTTATTACAGGTTTTTACATTTGTTGTTTTAAACATTAAATGTCCAAAAGCTCTTTCCCAGGAAAGACACACAATGGTGCGTTAAGAGTACTAGCCTGCTTTGGATATATAGATATGAAGACATAGATATGAAGAGCTGCAGTAGAGACAACCCCGCAAAACATCTGCAACCAAAATTGCATTGGATTGACATGTGACCTCTATAAATATAAAATATGCAGGACAAAAACATGAAAACTGTCAGGTTCAAAGACACTTTAACTTGTTAAATCAAAGACGGTCAAGCAAGAAAACGAGACTCAGACGGTAGTTGGCAGTTAAAGACAATTGCAAGAGGGAAGTATATAAGAGGACAACCTATCTCCAGCATTGCTCTCAGTGACTTCAACTGTATTTCTGCAGAGAGTCGTTATTTATTCAAAACACACACACAGATTCACAGTTGTTGATACATGAGGAATGCTTTGTGATGGCTATCCATGAGGAAAACAGGACAAAGTACAAGCGTATGACCTCGGTCCTAAAGATATCTGCAACCCGTGATTTGCTGCAGACATTTACTGTTTCTGCACTTAGAGAAACATAACTCTTAAACGTGCGTATGATAAGCATAGAAAAGCTGTTTGTTAAATGTGCATATATAGAGCAAAAAGGTTAAACTATTGTAAGACATTAATAAAAGGAAATAACATTACTAAAAGGAAATAAGATGAATAAAAGACTTAATAAAAATGAATTCTCTATCAAAAACCCATAGATTATTGCTCATGGATGCTCTAAAATGGCATCCGTTCATATGAAAAAGGCCAGAAAGATCTCAGTAACAACCAGTTCCCTTTTTCTCTTTTCTGACTTTCTCACTGCTAGTTCCTCTAAGTGGCAAGAGAAGAGGAAACAGAGCATGATATATAATAATCAAGCTGTTACCACTGATACGGCAAGGACTTTGCATTGTCATTGCCCTGCAGACACACACACACACACACACACACACACACACACACACACACACACAGTTATGTATGGTGGCCGACCATGCTACAAAACGCACAACAGCCTAAAAAAAGCCATCAATTTGGAGAAACATGCTGTAAAGACTGAAAAACAAACCCCCTCCCACTCTATTAGCCTACAGACATAATGGGGGGTGACTTCATGCTCTTATACATAAACATATAATGTGTAATAGTGTAATACATTTCTGACTTTTTTTGCTTTTCGTGTCTAAGTTTTCCATTTGTCCTTTCCATGCTGCTGCTTTATTTCCTGTTTTCCAAAGGAGAGAATGTAAATGTAAATGTGCTGTATTTATATCGCTCTTTTCTAGTCTTAACGACTACTCAAAGCGCTTTTACATCATACAGGATACACTCACCATTCACACACATTCATACACTGTGGCCGAGGCCACTTAATAAATGGGATGCAGTGGCGTCTCCCATGTCCAGTTGTACATGTGGAGAGCCTGGAGATTAACTGCAGCGTTTTTCTGTTGCATGTCTTTTGGGGCTTTGTGTGTTTTTCTTTATTTGCAGCACGTTTCTTTAAATGGAAGTGTTATAGGTCGTTGTGGATTTGCTCCAGTCGGCCACATGGTACGTTATGAAGGCCATCGCACATTCACACTAATGACAGGGTTTTTTCAAGCCTCACAGGCTAACATTTGAAGTGTCTTTTGTGGCTTAAGCTCTGGCAAAATGACCTGACGACAACGATGGTCTACAGCCAGGGCAAAGCGTGGCAACGTTATCATGTGTCTACGGTGTGTGTGTCTCAGATGAAACACACGTAATATCCTTTTGCAGCGAGTCGTGTGTGTCGAGTTTTGAAAGGTGTAACAACCCTAATTACCGCTTTCGTCTGACCATCGCCCTGACTCACTGTGGCCTGTCAAGCTGCAGGGGTGAGATTAGTCTCTCTCTCTCTCTCTCTCTCTCTCTCTCTCTCTCTCTGTCTCTCTCTCTCTCTCTCTCTCTCTCTCTCTCTCTCTCTCTCTCACACTCTCTAAAAGCACCTAGTTCCATACTCAACACTAATCATACAATCATACAGTACACCCCAAATTTTCTCTTAATTTCTAAGCTGACTGACATGACAAGAGAATCATTAGAAACATATATATATATATATATATATATATATATATATATATATATATATATATATATATATATATATACATTCATGCATACATATATATAATTAAAATGACAGATAAATGAGGCCATGTACTTCTCAGCACAATCTTCCAAAATTGAAAGTCATTCAAACAAAATAATTTCCCAGTAGGAAGAAGTTAATGAACAACTCATCAGGTCCGACCCCCTTTCTCTGTTTTTATCCAAAATCTTATACTTCACTTATTTACACATCATAGACACAGATGCATCCATACCAACACACATTTACAGTTTTTGTTTCTTTTCTTCCCTTTCTTCTTCTTTCTATACTTCTATCTATAGCAGATTAAATAACACTAAGTAGTCTAAACCCAACATGTCTGTGGTATCCTACGATGACTTTAAGACACTGTTTTTCATCAAAAAAAGATTATGCACCACACATTTTCTGTATCTTTACATTTATATAGACAGATTCACAAATAGCTGATTTTCACTCGTAACAGACTCAAGACTCACGCTGCTCTATGAGTTTAAAACAATCAGTGGAAGCAGTAGTTGCTCTGTTAAAACCAATTATTTTTCCCTTATTTAATACTTACTTACTTTAATATTGCAGAAATTATTTATAGCATTTAATATACAGGTATAAATACGGTACAAAGCCAGAACCCCAGCCTCTGCTGGGTAGTTGAAGTCATATTTATCTTAATATTTTTTAATGTTTTTTATATTGTTTTAAACATATATATATATATATATATATATATATATATATATATATATATATATATATATATATATATATATATATATATATACACACACACGATAATTGTGATTGTTAGATCCCTAGTACATTGATGCCTCAAATTCTTCCAGAGCCATGTGTAGATAAAAAGTGAAATAGAATTTCTTTAAAAATACATTCCTACACAAATTGACCCATTTCAAATTTTTACAAGAAAAATGGTCCCAGTTCCATGTTTTCTACCTGAAATCAGCACCTTACCTTATTTCCTGAGATAAACATGTATTCCTGACTCAGAACATTATTCTGGATATGACACTTATGTTGTTTCCATAGTGATTTTTAACATGAATTATAACCTGATGATAAAAACGAACCCCACTTCCATCTTTAATAGTGTTCTAGTAGAGACTGATTCATTCCCTGAACATAGATGTTATCTCAGCTGCTGGAAATGGAGATAAAGACGATATTTGTAAATTGATTATGAAGTAAAATTTAATTTCAGAATTGTTTTTAAAACCCCAAATAAGTCCCGGGGGACACGAGAGGGTCCCGAAGGTGGAGACAACACGAGGGTTAACGAGCATGCTGCCGTGCCTCAAAACAACAAACCAACCAACCAAAATGGCTGCATGTGACAGACTTCCCTTCCTGCTACTCCACCCAGTCACACCATCACTAAAGCAAGTCATACGCTTCCTCATAAGCCCTCTACAATACTGTATATATTAATAATATGCTGAGAAACAGAGCATTAATGATTCTGTATGGCTGACACTGTCTTTCTACCCGACTCTTGACAGGAAATGTATGATGCCTTTGAAAGAATATCTCCAATCTAAATCAAATGTCAATTATAGCGATATGTCTTTCATAGGAAAAGGGTGATATCACCTTGGAATTCATTATTTTTAAGAAGAAATATGGTAACGTTTCTAATTGTATTTTGGGTTTCCTCTAGAACACGTTCACATGCTTTACTGTTAAAAAAACACTTTATTCTTCTTCTATTTGACTGAATATACATGTTCATCCTCTGTGACAGGTGTATCAGTGGAGTTAATCACCTTCGTCATCTTCTTCTTCTTTTTCATACCCACTGAATTTCATCACCAGCAAAAAGAGGAAGAAGCCGGATGAAGCTTGACTCAAAGTCAAAATTATTTGGTATCAATCATCTGTATGAAGCTTTAATATTTGTTGAAAGCATAAATCTCTCTGCATGCTGTTCATGCAACACAGAATCACATCGAAAGTTATTTGAATATTATAGCAATTATCTATAAATTGCATGGACGTCGGTCTGTCTGTGTGTGTGTGTGTGTGTGTGTGTGTGTGTGTGTGTGTGTGTGTGTGTGTGTGTGTGTGTAGGTGTTATGCAGATATCTCTACAACCGTAAATCCGATAGATTTCAGACTTGACGGGTGTCGTGCTACGGGCACGAGTAAGGGACGTGCCAAGTTTGACGATGTTTGGATAAGAAATGCAAAAGATATCGTTAAAGATTGTCTCGGTTAAAGAAGAACACAATGTCTCTCTCTCTCTCTCTCTCTCTCTCCACACGCACGCACGTTCTGACACACACACACACACACACACACACACACACACACACTGACACACACACACGTGGTCTATTAACACGTCTCAGATGTGTTAATACGTTATAACGGGCCGGTGGGTATCGCCCCTCCATGAGTCCCTGACGCTCATGTCTGGCTGCTCTACATTATCAGTGTGATATTCTGTGAGTCCACCGTTCTCCGTCAGGTAAATCAGTGAGTTAGCAGCAGGGTGTACGGGGGAGTTGTGTATGAAGTGGTTTGGGGTCCTTCTGTCAGTTACTTTGGGGTGTTATTAGTTATTATTAATAGAAAATGTTCTCTTGTTCTAAAAGGTTCATACAATTGAGCTGCTAATACCATTTTTATTAAGTTTAGACCAGCATGAAGTAAGAATTAAATTACATTAATTAAAACACTCCCAGGTAACACACATTTCCTGGATGAAAGTCTTTTGTTTTGCTCGGGAATCGAACTCCACTCCGTGTTTTATGTGTTGTTATACAGCAGCAGTCAGCGTGCTGCACACAGCAACAAACACCAGGAATGCTCATGAATTACAGCGCTTTAGTTTCTGTAGCTGTGTGAGCGTATCGGGCGGACGTGTGTCAGAGAACAGGAAAGCCATCAAACAGTGGGCATAAACCCACCGAGATTACAGAAAAGGATCCAGTATAATGTTAAGATTACCTCTACCTGCTCTTATAAGGAGATACTAAGCACATATTCCTTTTCTTTGACTAGTAATAGATTACAGTAGAGGCCATGGTGGTTTGGTTTTAGTTAGATCCTCTCATGCAGCTGCAGAATGACTTTCATGTTAGCTGCTTGGTTGTAGTCTGTTAAGTTGACTTGGTATGCCAGACCATAATGAGTGAATGTCTTACATGTATACACACACACACACACACACACACACATACACAGAGACACACACACACACACACACACACACACAGATACTATACATATATGGTTGGCACTGTGGCCTCACAGCAAGAAGGTTCTTGGTTTGAGTCCAGGTCGTTCTGTGTGGAGTTTGTATGTTCTCTCCATGTTTGTGTGGGTTTCCGCCGGGTGCTCCGGTCCCCCCCCACTCCCCCATCAAAAAACATGTACTAGGTTCTCTGATCCAGGTACTGGCTCAGATCTGGAGCTGGTCCCCGGGCGCTGTGATTGGCTGCTCATTGCTCCCTTGAAGGACGGGTTGAATGCAAAGGATGAATTCTGCTACGTGTATGTGTATGTGACATAAAGGACCTTTAAAGAAACAATACAGACTCATGTTCCTTCCATACTCAACAGAAGAAGGGAGATTAGTGTATGCACAGCACAACACAAAAACTCAGGGAAGGAGTAAAACTAAGTACTACACAATAAAATAATGAAGTAGTGAACAGATGATGTCGTAGTACGGCTAGTTTTGTCCAACCAGTCGAGCAATCTTTTGAATTATAATGATACAAAACTGAGAAAGCAGCAAATCCTTGTAACCAGGTAACTGTAATTGTCCAATACAGGAGTCTAATCCCTCATACACGGCCCCGACATGGACCTGGACCCACATTCACAAGTCTGCGTTAAGAACACTTCATTAAAGTTGGAGAAAATGCAAAGTGTGGTGTTAATGCTTTAGATTTATAGAGAACACTGTTAAATGGAATAAGGATGTTTTGCTATTTGGTTAATTAATCAAACAGCTGACAGCATTTCAGTACATAGTGAAAAAGACGACATCTTGGTATACGAGAAAAGACCAAAATATTTGAATTTCAGTGACATAAGACAAAGAAAGCAGCAAATCCTCATAATTTAGAAGCTGTCATCTGACTTCTTGCTTAATTTACTATTGTCCAACACGTGAGTCTACACCACCATGACATAAGTTTTGTGGTAGAAATGCAATGAGAACCCCACCCCCTGCAATATTACTTAATATTACCCAATTACTACATGAATGCCATCCTGCATGTATAAAAATAAGTGCCAGGAACCGGTAGGTACAGATATTTCCATCACCTCTTCATCTCTGGTTGCTCCGATCCAGAGAAGCCTTTTGTCTTTGATTTTGAGTCAGCGGAAAGGTAAGAATTTAATATTTCAACCTCATTTAATTGTGAATAAGAGAAATAAACTACAACTGCAATCCAGTTTAATCATTAGCATTTTTTTCTTATTGCAGAATGAAGTGTATTGCGGTCTTCCTTGTGTTGTCCATGGTCCTCCTCATGGCTGAACCTGGAGAGTGTTTCTGGGGATGGGTTGGTAAATATCTAGAAAAACATGTTGCTATTAAGAATTAATTATACTGATGGACAGAATACATCCAGTTCACTATAAAGCAGGAAAACAGAGGTGCGATCGGCAGATTAGGGAATTTATTATCAATGTTATTAAATACACCTGGAACCAACTGTCAATTCAAAATCTCAAATGAATGTTACATCATTCACACACACACATATATATCAACACACACACACACTCACGCACACATATACATACATACATATATATATATATATATATATATATATATATATATATATACACATACACACACACAGACATATATATATATACATACACACACACACACACACACACACACACACACACAAAAACAGTATATACACACACAAATATATACATATATATACACACAGACACACACACATATATATATATACACACACACACACACACACATGTATACATATACTACATACAAAACATATACATAGATTAACAAGTAATTCCTGTCATTAACTCTTAACTATACAGTGTTTTTCATACTGGATTTATTAATCTGACAATAATGCCATTTTACTACTCTTACTGTTTTTTTGTGTAATGTGTGACATGAAGTAAAGAGTTCATATTTAATGTAATCGTCTTTTTCTTTATTCTCCGTTATATTCAGCCGGCCACGTGATCAAAGGGTAAGGACCAGTGCCAATGCATAATACCAATATACCAATATATCATAATATTAATACATTAATACTTCTTCTCTTCTCATTATGTTCTGCTGCTGAATCTTCTCTCCCTGACCAGAATCATGAATGGTGGGGTGGAAAATCAGCAAGATCAGCTGGATAAACGCACAGTTGACTACAACCCTGGGGACTCCCAGCCCCCACCCCCACCCGCATCCCCACCCCGCCTTCATTATCACTAGACAGGATCCGGATGGGACGGGATCCGGATGGGACGGGATCCGGATGGGACCGCCCTGAAATCATGTTCTGGATGAAAACACATTTGGCTTCTTGCTCTTTCACATACTGTAAGAAAGAAAAGTATATATCCACTGCAGCAATCTTTAATTAACATGGTAACTTTCTGAATAAATTAGCATTGAAAGACATAAAATATTGTTCTATTGTCTTATTTGAATATTGAACTATATGATGCAAAGGTGTAAGAGTTATTAGATATAAGGAAGTGATGGGAGGAGGAAGCCAGTGTGAACAGACTGGATTTCAGGTTAAGAATAGCTCAATAACTGAATATAATCCTCTCAAATTCCATGAGAGTCTATGCTCTTCCTATAATAAAGCACAAACAATGTCCATGAATTAACCTCAGCATATATAGAATGAAGCCTACCATTTTAAAACAAGACGATGATTATCTAGTCTCTTAGCTGCTGTTAAGTTACAACTCTGGACAAATGCAAACTTACATATAATGGATTGTCTATTAATTATATATCAAATTTAACATGTTTGTTAGCTGGGCAAACGGGGCAATATGGATACACATATCTTAGTAAATAATATTATTATGCAGTCAAGCCAAAGCGATAAGTGGTTGTTTTTCAAATTTCTTCTGCACGCAATAGGACAACGCTAGAACCAACCAGAGAAACGCTGGTGGATAGAGTCAACTTTAACCTCCAAACACATCTTCTTTTTTTAAGAAGGACTCCAGAGCTTAACTCTAAGTCTTCCAGAGTCGCGGCCAAAGCCGATTGGACAGACCGCTGTTCTCCAGCAGCAGCCATCTTCAGGGGAATTCATTCATTCATGCAGAACCGTCGCAACTCTGCGGTCCTTACGTTAACCCCGCCCACCGACTCTATACACAATGTGATTGGCCTGACCAGGATTTGGTATTTCCCGCTTGCAAGCCAACGGAGAGTTGCTAGACCGACCCTGGCTGCTGATTCCAGTTGCTGCTGCTAGGGTGCGTCTAGATTTCTAGGCTAAGAGCTAACATGATCAAATAAGAAAAAGTAGATGCCAACAGTGACACAAATAACAACACTGGTATTATCATTACTGTATCAAAGAAGCTTATCAAAAGTGCAACAGTGCACACGAGAGGCAATATTATTCCAGTCATTTCACATATATTTGGTGTAATTTGCAAATGGATGAGCCTGATAATATGTTTTATGGTACACTCTTTAAATTGGAGCCCTGGTCAAGTGATGAGTGGGATGTGGAAACTTTGATGAAAGAAGTCTATCATGTCAACACTCAAATGCAAAGGGACTGTTTAACCATGTTGTTAAATGAGTGTTTCATTACGGGTTTTTACATTTGCTGTGTCAAACATTAAATGACCAAAAGAAATATAATACACAATGACGCTTGAAGAGAACTGGGCTGCTTTGATTGAATAGATACGAAGAAAAACTGAGCTGCAGGAGAGGCTAACAATGCAAAACCTCCAACAGAAGATTGTTTGGCTCCCATTTGATTGCCAAGTGACCTTATGGATACAAAATATTCAGGTACAAAAAACATCACAGCAACGAGCAGCAAAGATTAAGTGAAAACTTCAACTACACAGATGCTCTAAAATGGCTTTAAGTTTAAATGAAAAAGGCCAGAAAGTTCTCAGTAACAACCATTTCCTTATTTTTCTTATCTAACTTTCTCACTGCTACTTCCTCTAAGTGCCGAAAAATAATAATCAAGCTGTTGACATTGATAGGGCGGGACTTATTGCCCCGCCCACATGCCTGCCAACATGCCCTTTAATTTAATGGGAATCTGTACTCGGTAGAATACATTAAAGTAACATTAAACATACTTGCATACATGAAGTGTTTTCTTTCTTTCTATGCAGACAATTTTACAGTTTGTGGATTGGTGAGACACTTCAGATGAAATGTATGTTTGTTGAAAAAGTGACTTTTTCATGATATGTCTGTGTAAAGTCCCAGAAATAGCTGCATCCCCGAGTTTTGATCAAGGATAGTAATATCAAACACAATGCAAAGATAAGTAGGAAGAAAGGGGCTAACAGGGGCTGAAGAGCATATGCAACCCCCCCTTATATGGCTAATCTGGCCATGATGATCAATATATACTTACCCGACAAGTCAGTCGACTTAATCATGAGTCTCTTCTACATACCCCGCTGAATCTCATCAGCAGAAAAAAGAGGGTGAACAACATCTGAATATTAAGTATCAATCATATCTCTGCATGTTTTTTATGTTTTTTTAACACTGAATCACTTTAAAGAGTAATCTTTTGTGTGAGGTTTATGGATGTTTATTGTCAATTTGGCTTAGATAACATATGCTTAAGTTTTATTTACGTTTTTTATTATTTTGATTAATTGAATAAAGCATCGAGAACTGGTTCCAACTTGGTACCGGTTCAAATATTAAGATACTGGGGCGGCCTATAGCTCACTGAGTAAGTGCGCTCGCCCCATGTTGGCAGAATCCTGCATTGGCCCGGGTTTGAATCCAGCCTGCATGTCATCCCCCATCTCTCTCCCCCTGTCATGTCTGTCCACTGTCTCTAATTTCCCTAATAAAGGGAAAAATACCCCAAAAAGTTATTTAAAAAAAAAAAAATTAAGGTATATATATATATATATATTTATATATATATATATATACAGTGGTGTGAAAAAGTGTTTGCCCCCTTCCTCATTTCCTGTTCCTTTGCATGTTTGTCACACTTAAGTGTTTCGGAACATCAAACCAATTTAAACAATAGTCAAGGACAACACAAGTAAACACAAAATGCAATTTGTAAATGAAGGTGTTTATTATTAAAGGTGAAAAAAAATCCAAACCATCATGGCCCTGTGTGAAAAAGTGATTGCCCCTAAACCTAATAACTGGTTGGGCCACCCTTAGCAGCAACAACTGCAACCAAGCGTTTGCGATAATGTGCAATGAGGCTTTTACAGCGTCCTGGAGGAATTTTGGCCCACTCATCTTTGCAGAATTGTCCTAATTCAGTTACATTAGAGGGTTTTCGAGCATGAACGGCCTTTTTAAGGTCATACCACAACATCTCAATAGGATTCAGGTCAGGACTTTGGCTAGGCCACTCCAAAGTCTTCATTTTGTTTTTCTTCAGCCATTCGGTGGTGGACTTGCTGGTGTGTTTAGGATCATTGTCCTGCTGCAGAACCCAAGTTCGTTTCAGCTTGAGTACACAAACAGATGGTCGGACATTCTCCTTCAGGATCTCTTGGTAGACAGCAGAATTCATAGTTCCTTTTATCACGGCAAGTCTTCCAGGTCCTGAAGCAGCAAAACAGCCCCAGACCATCACACTACCACCACCATATTTTACTGTTGGTATAATGTTCTTTTTATGAAATGCAGTGTTCCTTCTACGCCAGATATACTTGGACACACACCTTCCAAAGAGTTCCACTTTTGTCTCATCGGTCCACAGAATGTTGTCCCAAAAGTCTTGGGGATCATCAAGATGTGTTGTGGAGAAATTGAGACGAGCTTTGATGTTCTTTTGCTCAGCAGTGGTTTTCTCCTTGGAACTCTGCCATGCAGGCCATTTTTGCCCAGTCTTTTCCTGATGGTGGAGGCATGAACGCTGACCTTAACTGAGGCAAGTGAGGCCTGCAGTTCTTTGGACGTTGTTGTGGGGTCTTTTGTGACCTCTTGGATGAGTCGTCGCTGCGCTCTTGGGGTAATTTTGGGCGGCCGGCCACTCCTGGGAAGGTTCACCACTGTTCCATGTCTTTGCCATTTGTGGATAATGGCTCTCACTGTGGTTCGCTGGATTCCCAAAGCTTTGGAAATGGCTTTATAACCCTTTCCAGACTGATAGATCTCAATTACTTTCTTTCTCAATTGTTCCTGAATTTCTTTGGGTCTCGGCATGATGTGTAGCTTTTAAGGATCTTCTGGTGGACCTTAATGTGTCAAGCAGCTCCTATTTAAGTGATGCCTTGATTGTGAACAGGTGTGGCAATAATCAGGCCTGGGTGTGGCTAGAGAAATTGAACTCAGGTGTGGACAACCACAGTTATAGTATGTTTTAACAAGGGGGGCAATCACTTTTTCACACAGGGCCATGATGGTTTGGATTTTTTTTCACCTTTAATAATAAACACCTTCATTTACAAATTGCATTTTGTGTTTACTTGTGTTGTCCTTGACTATTGTTTAAATTGGTTTGATGTTCCAAAACAAAGAAGAACGTTTGTGAGACGCAGAACAAATGAAAAGATGCTGGAAGAATGCCTGACGCCATCTGTTAAGCATGGTGGAGGTAATATGATGGTCTGGGGTTGCTTTGGTGCTGGTAAGGTGGGAGATTTGTACAGGGTAAAAGGGATTCTGAATAAGGAAGGCTATCACTCCATTTTGCAACGCCATGCCATACCCAGTGGACAGCGCTTGATTGGAGCCAATTTCATCCTACAACAGGACAATGACCCTAAACACACCTCCAAATTGTGCAAGAACTATTTAGAGCAGAAGCAGGCAGCTGGTATTCTATCGGTAATGGAGTGGCCAGCGCAGTCACCAGATCTGAACCCCATTGAGCTGTTGTGGGAGCAGCTTGACCGTATGGTACCAAGAAGTGCCCATCCAACCAATCCAACTTGTGGGAGCTGCTTCTGGAAGCGTGGGGTGCAATTTCTCCAGATTACCTCAACAAATTAACAGCTAGAATGCCAAAGGTCTGCAATGCTGTAATTGCTGCAAATGGAGGATTCTTTGACGAAAGCAAAGTTTGATGTAAAAATCTTATTTCAAATACAAATCATTATTTCTAACCTTGTCAATGTCTTGACTCTATTTTCTATTCATTTCACAACGTATGGTGGTGAATAAGTGTGACTTTTCAGGAAAACACAAAATTGTTTGGGTGACCCCAAACTTTTGAACAGTAGTGAATATATATATATATATATATATATATATATATATATATATAGTAGAGTAGTAGAAGTGCTTGTTGTACAAGCAGCAATGGCAGAAGTATTGGAACCCAACCCAACTCCCTACGGCCCTACTCTTGTATCAGATGACAGTAAACCAGTAAAACAATGGACATAACCCCACCTTTACAATTCAGAGCCACGAACCCGATGGAGAAAATGCCAACTGTTAATGCCTTAGATTTATAGTGGCCTGGTCACCAAACAGAAGATTACACAAAAAGGATATCATCTTAAGATTGCCTACTGTTTTTAATACCAACTACATTACTTTATAGGCCATTAAGGTATGGTTATGTCATTTAAAATGTTCATAATGTCTAACATAAAGCATTTTCAATGACTACGTTTACATGCACATAACAAATGTTTTTGCCATTATTTTAAAAAAAGACGATATTCCAAATAAGCTTTTTACATGGGTAATGAAAGTGAATATTCCACTAATATTCTCGTTTACATGTAGCCGTGCAAAATACGTTTTTTCCTCCAGGTTTTCCAGTGGTGGCTGACTTGTTGGACCGTGCGAACACACAGCCCCGTCTCATGGTGGGTGGTCAAGTGTTGATGTTATTTAATCTATTGATTCGTGTACAGGGACATGGGTTTCTCGGTTTTTTCGTGGTGGTGATCACAAATTTTAAATTAATGGTACCAGGAAGGAGTTAACTGCAACTAAAATTCCTTTACATTATCAATTATTATTTGGTTAATAAACCAGCAGTCAACAGAAAAAAACCCATCAACATTTCCCAGAGCCCAAGATGACGTGCTGATACGTCTTCTTTTGTCCCACCAGTTAAGAAAAGACCAAAATATTTGAATTTCAGTGACATAAGACAAATAAAGCAGCAAATCCTCATAATTTAGAAGCTGTCATCTGACTTCTTGCTTAATTTACTATTGTCCAACACGAGAGTCTAATCACTCAAACACCACCATGACATAAGTTTTGTGGTAGAAATGCAATAAGAACCCCACCCCCTGCAATACTGCTTAATATTACCCAATTACTAATCATGCATGTATAAAAATAAGTGCCAGGAACCGATAGCTACAGATATTTCCATCACCTCTTCATCTCTGGCTGCTCCGATCCAGAGAAGCCTTTTGTCTTTGATTTTGAGTCAGCGGAAAAGGTAAGAATTTAATATTTCAACCTCATTTAATTGTGAATAAGAGAAATAAACTACAACTGCAATCCAGTTTGACCATTAGCATTTTTTTCTTATTGCAGGATGAAGTGTATTGCGGTCTTCCTTGTGTTGTCCATGGTCCTCCTCATGGCTGAACCTGGAGAGTGTTTCTGGAAATGGATTGGTAAATGACACAAAATATCTACAAAACACACATATATTGCTAATAACAACAAGTTATACTTAACATAACTAAATGAAAATATTGTGCAGTGAAATTTTTTACCCTTTAATATACAGCGTGTTCATACTGAATGTATTACACTGACTGTTCTTCACTTCAAACAGTAATGAGGTTGAGATACTCTTAGCTCTATTTTCCACCGGCGCGTTCGTGAAGCGGCTCTACGCACCGCTAAAAATATGCGTCAGCTCTATTTTCACACGAGTATTCAGTCAATTTACCAAAAGACATGTCTCCTCTACACCACCATGGACAAGGAGAGATTTGTCTGGAAGTGGAAAAACATAATGAGACACCACAGATCCTGTTTATAAGGACAACAGCTAATAAAGCTAAATGGAAAAAAACGCGCTGCAGCCACAACGCTGCAGTGGAAAACCCCGGTTACTGTTTTTCTGTGATGTGTGACATGAAGTAGAGTCCAGATGTAATGTAATCGTCTCTTTGCTTGTCTGTTTCATTTAGCCCACCATGTATTCAAAGGGTAAGGACCACTATATGTTAATAATACCAATATATCATAATATGAATACAAACACTACTACTAATTCAACTTCTTCTCTTCTCACGTTATGTTCTGCTGCTGAATCTTCTCTCCTTCCACCAGATTCCTGAAGGGAAAGGAGAAACTACTGCAAGGTCTGCAGGACCAACCAGTTGAGTACAACCCAGGCCCCCCACCCCCGGGGCCCCCAAGTTTTCACTAGACTGAAGCCACCCTGAAGTTATGTCTGGAGGAAAACTTCTTGCTCTTTCACATATTGTAAGAAAAGAAAGGTACATATCAACTGCAGCAGTCTTTAACTGATTTGGTAGAAAGTGAGTCCTTCTGAATAAATTTGCATTGAAAAACATAAAATATTGTTCTATTGTCTTATTTGAATATTGAATTTTAATGCAAAAGGTGTAAGAGTTATTAGATATTAGATAGATTAGGAAGAGATGGGAGGAGGAAGCCTTGTGTGACCAGATTGGTTTTTAGGTTAACCCTCATGTTGTCCTTGGGTCAAATTAACCTGTTTTCAGTTAATTTTATTTTTTTTGTCACAAAAAATGGTCCGCCGAAATAAGCACTGAAAATGTCAACATTAAAAATATCAAAAAAGTTTGGAAAAAACACCAAAGAAGCACCCACAACAGTGAAAAGGTGAGAAAATGTGGGGGAAAAGCCATAATAGTGTTGAAAAAAGTGACCAAAACGTTTTTTCATGGTTGACGGGAGGACAACACAAGGGTTAAGAATAGATCAATTACTGAATCTCTCTCTCCCAAATTCTCATAGTCTATGGTTGCTCTTCCTGTAATAAAACAAGGGGGCCCAGATCAGAACATCACTTCCATTTTATTATAACACCTAGACCCGTTGTTTCTGACTCGGAAATGTACGAACTACATGCAGCGGCCTGAGAACCCTGCTGCATTTGTCCCTTTCAGTCAGATTATTTTTTAGGCATTTCTGCTTTATTGTGACAGTAACATCATCTAAGAGATAAAGGGGACAGAGAGGGATTGAGCCGGGCCAGACTCGAACCCTCAATCTCATTGGTACGCTCTCTCCCCGATGAGATGTGAGGTGACAACATGTAATACAGCACATTTCAATTATTTATCATAAAATAAATAAAAAAACCAGGGAAATAAGAAAATGAGCACACACTGAGTACACGAGTAACATGAGAGTGTAGTGATGTCTGAGACCCTGAACAATGCTACCATGGCTACCAGAGGACCCCCCAAGGTGCTTAAAATGTCCCTCAAGACTCTTGAAACAATGCAAAGAAAGAACGAAATACAACCGACATCATTGATTTTGTTTGATAAACTGCATTCTGCATAGATGTTTATGAACTGCAGCTCATTAAAGATAACTGTTTTGCGTGTGAATATGCGTTTGTATGCACATGCACAGAAAATGGGTGAGACCGTTTTAATGGGTCGGATGCAGCTGTAAAAATTAGTATTGATATCTGTAATTTACAGGTGCTTAAGTTTGTCAGAAGCTGGGTTATCAGTCAGTAAAAGCACAGACTTTGCACAATATTATAATATATATAATATATTATTTATATTACAATATTATAAGAGATTTGTGCTACGCTTCACGCTGGTCTTAGCTGGGATAAGAGTTGAAGTGCTTGTTGAATGAGAAGCAATGGCAGTATTATTAAAAGCTGTGGTACCATATGATGTTACAAGTTTTTATCTTGAAATCCCCAGTTACAAGTTCCTCATTGTATTTCTGCACTGCTGTTGAAAAGAGAGGGGGGGGGGGTTTAAGTTGCACAAAATACTCATTTTCTAAGGAAAAAGGCTCAACTGAACCTCGCCATACTGAATCATACAGTAATCACTCATGCACTTGGGCTAAAAGGGGAGAAAACATTACAAAATGGAGCCCTGTCGGCCCTTCCTGTGGTTTTGAGGTTGAACAAAAACATCAAAATTTTAAAATAAATGCATTGCCTCTGAAGACCCCCCTGGGGGGTCCCGGACCCGCTGTTGAAGATCCTTACTGTGAGGTGCTGTATGAAAATTGAGGCAATGTATTTTGTTCTGTGTTTGGAAGACTTGAGATAATAACGGGATGGGGGAATGATTGAAATGTAGAAAATGACAAATTGTGTTTACATGAATGTGTGATTTGTGTTTTAAATATGTGTTTTTGAGAATAAACACTATACTTTAAAAAGAAAATGGAGGCGAGGAGACACCAGGTGATCCCTGAATACATACAGTAGCTGCTAAAGGACATTGTCTTCCCATCAACCATAAAAACACTATTATCGCTTTTTCCCGACATTTTTGACACTTTCTCAATGTTGTTGGTGCTTTTTTAAATGTTTTTTCCTAAATTATTTGATATTTCTAATGTTGCCTTGTTGTTAAAGGCCCATTTTTGTGATAATAAAAATGAAAACAGGTCAAATTTGACCCGAGGACAACATGAAGGTTAAAAGATAAAGGTCATACCTACAGTGTTGACTCCTTGGTGCTAAGTTGGGAGAAATATCTACATAGTTATTTGGCAGTTTTTACTACTTTTTTTGTACTTTTTACTAGCTGTCTTTACTACTCTACCATAAGTTAAGAAACACCATCTTGGCTCACTCATTTTCCTTTAGTACTGTAGTAGTACTAACAACACCAAGACGGGTATATCACCACAGTCCATTCAAAGCATAGCCCAAGCAGGTGAAAACTAAAGTGTTAATACTAGACTCGTGCTTGGTGTTAAAAATGTTTTATCTCTTTACATTTTGGCAAATTGTCACCATAAAAAGTATGCAGAATTTGCTATTCGCATTTCCTCTTAGCAGTGTACCCACTGACGTACAAACAACTATCGCTGGATAACTCTGATACTGAAGAAATCATTTTCAAGTTCAGGAGTTATAATTAGAAAATGTCCCTATGGTTGCCAAGCAGATTAATAGACGTTTATGTGACATCTGATGTTGTGATATAACCGTATATTTGGAAAGAGTTAGGCACACTGAATCTAAAGGTAAGCTCATCAAGCCTGGGTTCAGATTTGACCGAGAAAAATACATAAGTTCACATGCCCATGCTTAAATTGACTAAAAAGAGGAATAAAAAAATCATCTTTTGTAAATAGATCTTAATGCCTAAACTAAAAAAAATTCAATCTTTAAGGACACCAATTTTCATTGTGAATGAATAATGTATCATGAATAAATAAATGCTCTTCCTTATGCATAAGTATGTTAAATTCCCATTTTTAATTAAGGCACTTAGATCTATTTACAAAAGATGATTTTTTATTCCTCTTTTTAGTCAATTCAAGCATGGGCATGTGAACTTATGAGCACCACTGTAGTAAGTCTGAATGTTGAACAGATGTGTGTCACAGCCAGTGTTGGGCCAAATTACAAAAAATAACTCCCCTCTTCTTTTAATAAACCAGCATGCATATGACCCCTTCACCTCATAAATAGAAATTAGAATAAAGAGAAATTCACCGAAGCTGAATGAAATCAAACACTCTTATTCTGAAAGAACAACAGAAAGATCTTATCATCTCTGTACATTGCAAGTACATGAGTATGGTTTCTATGCTGCAGCGGCAGACGGTGACAAGCAGATTTTTGTCAAGGTGTAATATCTTTAATGGTCTCAAAGTGCTCCGTTGTGAATTCTTTACCAATGCTGTGGTATTGGGACTTTATCAGTCACTGTGGTCCTGGTCCCGTAGTGTCTTTCAAAACACTGCACAAACAATGAGTAAGGGAATATAACCCTTAATATAAAAAGAGACGTGTATAACGGAGATTGGCACTACCGGTCTTACCCTCCTTCATAACAGCTTGTTGACTCTCACCCTCAGTCAGTGAAAAGAAGTAAGTATCTCATCTTCTTTCATTTATGCTTTGGGCTTATTAACAATTTCACTTTTTAAAAAGAAATCCATGACACAGGTAATAGAAACGTTTGAGGCGTGTTGGCAACACACTCTCTCGTGTTGTCGCTGGTCGTCCTCACGGCTACACACCGGGACGCCTTTTTGTCCCAATTCTTGGAAGATTTGTTGAAGTTGTAGAATAAAAAATAAAGAAATGGGCTGTATTATGTATTTATATAGCACTTTTCTAGTCTTAACAACTAATTCAAAGCGCTTTAACACAGTACAGGATCCATTCACCATCACACACATTCACACACTGTGGCCGAGGCTGCTACAAGGTGCCACCTGCTCATCAGATACACACTCACACACACACACACACACACACACACACCTGCTCATCAGACACACACACACACACACACACACACACACACACACCTGCTCACCAGATACACACTCACACACACACACACACACACACACACACACCTGCTCACCAGATACACATTCACACACACACACACACACACACATCTACACACCTGCTCATCAGATACACACACACACACCTGATCATCAGATACACACTCACACACACACACACACACACACACACACACACCTGCTCATCAGACACACACACACACACACACACAACAGCCACCCAGGCCAGTACGCACACATTTAACAACAGCCCCCTGATACTGTAACTTTTTCTGTTTACCCTTATGATTTATGCCATTTTCATGCTTAAGTCTTATACGTTTTTGCAGAAATCTTTGGCTTGATACCATTTGTTACACAGATTTGGTGCTAAATTCAACAATGTTTACCATAAAACAATTGATAAACAATGGTCTTAATCCCTCCATAATGCCACATTAAGACACCAAGACTATGACCAACACCATAGAGCTGTGATTTGGTATCAACAACTTCTGACACTTGCAAGAATTGCATATTTCTCCAATTGGATGCCGAGCGCTTGTATTTTGCAAACTGCTCAGAAATCCTATTATTGTGAATATACCTAGGAAAGTCATGTATCCTCTAAATCTTCCTATAGTTTGTGTTTGTAAAGTCTTATGAGGCTGTGATTGTCCTAGAGATCACCAACATGTCACTTCATACAGTGAGGTGAAGTTACTACAATAAAATGGTTAATATGGGGAGTACCAGCATCACAAATACAAATTGGTTGATTGAATCTACAAGAGAGAGTCATCTTTCCAGTCTGGCAAATTCATGCACTTCCAAGACTATTTAGGAACCCCAGTATGCAGAAATATTCAAATACACCATTTTGGATAGCCCAAAAAACAACACATTCACACTGCATGGGAAAAATGAGATTAGCATAAAGATATATGGGCATATCAGTAAAGGGGAGACTTGTGGGTACAACCCATTTTAATTTAGATCCCTTAACGTGAGAGGTTTTTATCTTGCAACAAATTACAAAATGAGTGAACTTTGGAGTATTATTTAGACACCTTCCCAAAAAGCTGGCAAGACATGGTCAATACCAATGAATTTCCTAGAGCGTTTTCACACCAACAGCCTTTAGTTTGGTTGAATTGAACTAGAGTTCATTTGCCCCCCTGGGGCAGTTCGTTTGGGCAGGTGAGAACGTGGCAGACTGCCAAGCTACCTGACTGCGAGTATGTTTGTGTACGTACTCTGACTTTCAGACTTTCTTGGTTGTAAAATTAAGTATTTGGGTGACATCTTAACAGTCATTTCCCATCTGATGACCCGAGGTTCAGTGATAATAACACCAGTCCCCCCTCATGGGATTACTGGTATAGCTGTCTTGTTTAATTAATGGGCCGTGAGTTAAATAGTAAAGGCTTCTAAATAATCTATCCATCCTTTAAAACATCTGAAGGAGGACTTTAATGTCAATGTCTTATTTGTCTTATTATTCTAAAGAATGCCATATAGTAATAGTGTTTTTCATCCTGTGATGTGTGAAATAATGTAAGGAATTAGACCGAATAATTATTTTCTCGTTGGATTTATTTAGCCTGCAGGGCGATCCATAAGGACTTGTATGATTTGACTGCTCTTGCTGTGTTACAGTACTGTAGTTAGAGCTGAACTCCGTTCTCTCCCACCCACCAGATACCCCGGCGGGGGAGTTCGCGGGATGACAGAGCAGCGAGCGCTGGAACATGCGTCTGACCGACAGAGAGCTTTAGCCTGAGTCTCTGACGGGGATCTGAAAGAGACATTCTGCTAAGTATTTTAGACAAAAATACATTTTTCCTGCTCTTCAACAACAAAAAATACATGTAGTATCTACTCACTGGGCAAACAATTACTTGAACATATTTAACACTGACCTAATTGGCACTTGCCATTTGAAATAAATCTGCATTTTAATATGTATACAGTAGTTTTATCATAAGGTAGTTGACCTTTTGAAGCATGTTGAAGCATGTTGAAGCATGTTGCTTTACTACATGGTGATAAGGAATACCACCAATACAGAAAGAAGTGTACACAAATATGTAGATATTCCTGCATAGATAAAGAAAATATTCATGTAACAGTCATGTTTATAGATATTGTATCCCAGCATGTTATGTAAAACCATGTAATAAAATAAGTACAATGACAATAATAATAAAAGCAATGAAAGGAGTGAGCTGAGTGTCTCTTTTTGCTTCCTGTATTTTAAAACACTGCATATATAATTAGCCTTCGTGGGGCCATTTTGACCAATGCCGTGGTATTGGCACTTCATCAGTTTGAGTTATGAGTAAGGGTAATTACCCCTCGCTATAAATGGTGTGGTGTGCATGTACCAACCGACAGAGCTTGGTTAGGACTCTTTCATTACAGATTTCTGACTTTCAAACTCAGTTTGTGGAAAAACGTAAGTATCTCCTTCATTCATTTATTTCAGTATTAGTGTGCATTGAAATAAGTGTATTCATACAGTAATTTCAAAGCCTACACATTTGTGGTGTGTTTAGTGTTTCAGGATGAAGTGCATCACGCTCTTCCTTGTGTTGTCGCTGGTCGTGCTCATGGCTGAACCCGGGGAGTGTTTTTGGGGGATGCTGGTTCATGGAGCCCTTCATGGTACTCGCATTAAATCAATTGGCCTTTTACTGATAATGAACATTAAGTTGAGTTCTTTTCTGGTAACTAATGATATTCTTGACGTGACGCAGGTGACACATGCTCAGGTGTAACTAGTCATCATATAGACATATGACACATGCATATACAATAACTAAGATGAATATTAGCTGATATTTTTTGATCAAATATGAAGTTACATGAACATTTGCTTTATGTCTTGCACAGCCGCTTTGTGTTAAAGAAAATAAAAGTGCTTTTTAGAAGTTTGGCTCCTTTTTGTTCAATATAAAAACGTGTTTTTTTATATTAAGAAAACACTGATATTCTCTAAAGAAAAGGTATTGCTGAAAAAGGTGTGATTTTGGCACTATTATAAAGCTGTATGTAGAAGACACACTACTCTATGTAAGATAATGCAGATTAACATAATCATGTCTTCTGATTAATAACTTAATGCAAATATTACAAAGACCACTGAGAATAATGTACCATTTGTTTTATTTTCTCTTGTTTGTCCTATTTAGTCGGGAAGATGTTACACGGGTGAGGATCCTTTTATAATAATTCATATATAACTGCTCTTGTTGCATTAGTTGATATTCTTATGGAAGAAGATTGGGACATGTGAAAATATGTACACCAGTTCTAACTTTTTTTTAAGGCTAAAATTATTATTTTTAACTTAAAAAAAAAAATCAGAATAATGGCTTTAACCCTCGTGTTGTATTCACTTTCGGGACCTTCTCGTATCCCTCGGGTCAAATTGACCCGTTACTTATTTGAGATAATAACATCTATGTTCAGGGAATGAATCAGTCTCTACTAGAACACTATTAAAGATGGAAGTGGGGTTCGTTTTATCATCAGGTTATAATTCATGTTAAAAATCACTATGGAAACAACATAAGTGTCATATCCAGAATAATGTTCTGAGTCAGGAATACATGTTTATCTCAGGAAATAAGGTAAGGTGCTGATTTCAGGTAGAAAACATGCAACTGGGACCATTTTTCTTCTTATAAAAATTTGAAATGGGTCGATTTGACCTGAATACAGTACGAGGGTTAAACTCAAAACTCAAGACCTTCTTTCCCATGTGGTCCTAATCCTGCATATTCTTTATTATTATTATTATTATTAGTCCTTTATTTAACCAGGAAGTCCCATTGAGATTCAGAATCTCTTTTACAAGAGAGACCTGGCCAAGGTAGCAGCCAAATCACAACACATACATAAACACCAAGTTACATTTTCAAGGTAAAAAAGTACAAAATGTTAAAAAAACACAATTAGACTCTCAAGAAAAACAAGAACATGTCTCCATCACAACCTTCCTTACAATAGTTTTAAATTCATTAATGGACATAAGGGTTTCTAACTTTAGTACTTTCTGCACAATTCTTGAGCTGAACTCTCCAAACCTTCTCCCCCCACAACAGTCTTATCACCGGGAACCACAATGGGGCCCCGCTGCAGGACCTGGACCAACAGGCGTTGGAGCGAGAGAGAGCTTTTGCCTGATTCTCCGACGGTCCATCTGAATAAGATGATGAATAATGCTTCTTGCTCTTTAATATACAAAAGTATTGCGTCACTGCTATTGCTTAAAAATATTTTGACATTGACTTAATTAAAAATGTTAAATAAATCTGCAAACTGTAATGCAAAAACATGTCTCCCTTCTCTTATTTAAAGGAAACTTAGGTTGGAAATGATGTGGTGTGTGATGATTTGTCACCTATGTGTATAAAGTAGTTTTTTAGCCCTTTGACACAATGAAAAGGATTAAATAATACAGAATATACAGAATAAAAAAAACTTTCTACACAGAGTACATCGTTCTATTAGAGTACATCGGGCGGATACAGTGCTATTTTAATTATGTGTAATGTGTAATGTTTTAATTAAGATTCACAACTGTAGGGGGGGTGTTCATAGTACTATCAGAGAACTCCTAATTCATGATATTAAATTCACATATTTGTTGACTTGGGAAATACGGACTCAGAACTATCCAAAAATGACAGATACGCCCCTGTTATACTTCATTTTAGCATCATATTTGCTCTCTTGGGGTTTATGTTATAAAAACCTTGTGTTTGTGATGCTGCCCATTGCTGCAGTGCCTCCACCTGAAACCGTCGGTCCGAACTTATGCCCCACCTTCCCGAACGCCACCGTCTGCTGTGATTGGTCAGCTGGCCCACTCTGTTTTGATTGGTTAACCAAATTCAAAGCAATCGCTGGGCGGCCTGTGCTTGCTCCAGCAGCACCTTTGGGAGGCACATATGCCTTTCTCAATCAGTGACATCGGAATGAGGGCGAGGCGTTTCAGGCAGTCGAGACAACGTGCCGTCTGTGGGAGAGAAAGCTCCATTTGGAGGGAAATTGTACCTTTTACGTCTATTACATGCACAAAAAAATTATACAACACACTAAAAGAAGGGGAAATGTAATAAGATAAAGTTTCTCGGTGTCCATGTGAGCTTTGAGATGTCCAGTAACCGTAGTATTGTGTGCGAAGCGGCAGTCAATAATTACCGTAGTATTGTGTGCAAAGGGCCAGTCAATAATTACCGTAGTATTGTGTGCAAAGCGCTAGTCAATAATTACCGTAGTGTTGTGTGCAAAGGGCCAGTCAATAAATGCTTAATGTTCCCATGAAAAACAGTGAACACCGGACATTTTATGATAATTTATGGTAAATGCCTTGTTATGTCTTTTTTATAGCCTAAGGTTTTTATTGTTATTATTATTTTATTATTATTATTGCTGTTATCTTTATACTGTCTTCCTCTTTTTCTCTCTATATGTATTCTTCTTGTTGAAAAAGGTTGCTGAAATTTCAATTTCCTTGCAGGAGTCATCCCAACGGATTAATTAAGAGAAGTCAAAGTCTAATTTTCGTGAATTTATGGACCGAACGGGGTTGGATCCTTGAGGTTAAGATTTTATCCTGTTGTTCTAGGGATTGAACCGACAACCACCCGGTCACAAGCTCTCTTCTCTACCCTTTAGGTCCCCACTACCCCATCACACAGAAAACCTCTGAAGATAGCAGGACTCTGACTGGTAGCTGAAGTCCGTGGTGTTGACACAGCCTGCTCTATGCCTCCTTCACATTGGCATACAACAGGTTCGGGGTCTTATTCTCTTTGGTTGGAAAGGGTTTTCTCCATAGTGACATGATTAAAATCTGATATTATGATCGCTGCATTGGGGGTGTTTTGTTATTTATTATTGTTTCCATAACTAAGCAGGCATAATCATGAGGTAGTGGGTAGGTAGTTATTTTAGGGTGATAGGGAATAAGAAAATACAGACAGAAGTATATGTAGATATGCATGAATACATATTTTGCCTTCCTTTATTGCAAAACAACAATGAGTAAGGGAACTTATCCCTTACTATAAAAAGAGACCCATTAACACACAGACACAGTCCATGCTCCATTAGCCATCTTTATAACAGCTTTTTGACTTTCACCTAGTCAGTGAAAAGAAGTAAGTATCTCATCTTCATTCATTTATGCTGAGAATTAATAGATAATTGTGTTTACTACTGTATAACTTTGCTTTTAGTCAAATTCGTGACCCAGGCAGTCTACACATTTGAGGTTTGTTTGATTCTTGTTTTTCAGGATGAAGTGCATCACGCTCTTCTTTGTGTTGTCGCTGGTCGTCCTCATGGCTGAACCAGGAGAGGGTTTTTTGGGGTTGCTTATTAATGGAGCCATTGAAGGTACTGGCATTAAATCAATTGGCCTTTTAATGACACCGATGATTAAGGAGTTTTTCTTGACGTGCACAGTTGGAAATGCTTTGGACTAACGCATCATCAGATCCATGAATGTTTGTAAAACACATACATGAAGAATAGCCAAAGAGTCTGGTTAACTTTCACACCTATACCTCGTTTGGTCTGCTTTAAAACAAACTGGGGACCATTTGGTCGGAGAGTCTGGTGGGACAGTCTGGTGAGAGAGTCTGGTCGGTAAGTCTGGTTGTAGGGTCTGGTGAGAGAGTCTGGTTGGAGGGTCTGGTGAGAGAGTCTGGTTGGGGAGTCTGATTGGTTCGGGCTGGTGTGAAATCTAATCCCAACTCTGGTGCACTTGAAAACAGGGGAACCAGAGTTTGGTTCACT
The DNA here is from genome assembly GCA_013375575.1 of Percina caprodes. Taxonomy (NCBI): domain Eukaryota; kingdom Metazoa; phylum Chordata; class Actinopteri; order Perciformes; family Percidae; genus Percina; species Percina caprodes. The sequence goes on along the minus strand of JABXJD010000267.1, from coordinate 598,904 downwards.
TCAGGTGAAAAAAAAATGCATTTACTAGGCTATAATTTCAGTCTTATTTATGATTTAAGGGATGAAGACGTTCAGATCCATAAGGTGTTCTGAGTGGACATCACTGGTCGTCTGTGTGACATCATCATCTCTCTACATTTTTTGCCTTTATGGAAAACACTAGAAACAATAAAGCAGAACCAGACAACCCAAGACGTTATAAATCTGGTGTTGCTACATTAAGGGGGGCAGTAGATCTTCCCATAGGGCAAGTCCCCGTTCAGACCAAAGTAAGGTGGTGGACTGGTAGCATACCCTACTGTATGTGAGAGTATGCAGAATAACTTCATTTTTAATTAAACGGTCTTACAATTACTTATTTTTCTTTTACTTTCTCTTGTCCGTTTCATTTAGCCGGACATGCGATCCATCGGTAAGGAGAAATGTACAATAATTCAATAATACAAAAAACTGCTTGTTGTGTTAGTTGTTGTATTCCTGAGTTGACGTGTCCCAATCTTCTCCCCACCCACCAGTTTAATCACGAGACATGGCGAGACCGATGTCCAAGCTCTGGAACGGGTGTTGAAGCAAGAGAGGGCGTTTGCCTGAGTCTATGACGGTCAAACTGAATCAGCAACTCTGAATAAAAGACATACTTCTTGCATAACTTGCATAACTTCTTAAAATAAAGTAGTTTCACTGCCATTTATTATATCATTTTGAATAAAAATGCTATGTGAAATGCAAAATACATATTTTCCCTTGTCTTATTTTAAGGAAACATCTGAATGAATTAGGAAATGATGGTAACTTTGTGGTCTGTGTATAAGGTAGTGACACTAGTTAGCAATTAGATTTTTTAAATACTGAAAAATATACAATAAATAGCAATATGTAGTCAAATGTTGTACACACATCCATGCATTTAGACAGTCACACTTGCATATGAATTTTTATCCAAACATTTAATATAAAATATTTTAACCTTTCTATTCCATACTATAGTTATTGAACACTTTATATACTTATTTATCCTATCCAACCACAATAACTAAAAACTTTAGCATTTTATTCTAAGCATTTCTCAGGGTAGAGCTTATAATTTAGGAAAATATGGTGATACATATTCCAGATTCCTACTTCTTGTGATATGGAGTGATCGTACTGTACAAACTTGAGGAGCCTGGTGAGTATGCCAGGTCTTAAATGGGCCCACTGGGGCCTTTCCCTTCTAATTAAGTTATCATTTGATGCTAATGTTCACCGACCTTAATTATTTCTCATTTAACGACAACGAAAAACAAAAAAACAAGCAGTCAGCATGTAATGCATGCATTCAGCTCACATCTACAAACAGATAATAGGTAGGCGGTTTGGTCCTGTGACCATAACCACGTGGTGGTTTTATTAAGCATAACGGGCACGCATTGGCAAACTGAACTAGTTCAGTTTAGGCAACAAAAATACTTCTTTTGACTAAAGTTGAGGCTGAAATTTGTTGTTTATCCGATTCCTCTCAAATGCTTTTTCTTTGCCTTTTCCTTTCCCCAACACAACAACGGGACAGTTAACTACCAAGTCAATATATGTAGACAACAACGTCCAGACAATTTAAAAACGGTGGGATAATAACTAACTTCTTACTCACTCAGTACCTGCAGACACCACAACCATGCATGTTGCATTACGTTCTTGGTGGTAAACAGTGGTATTTAAGTGTAATGAGATAAACACTTGGATTTGCCTCAACTTATGACAGAGTGATGATATGATTCTGTGTGTAACCCACAAACATATTTCCAGCACACATGCAAATCTCAGCAACAATTATGTAACATGGATGACAAAAAGTATGAGTTGTTGCAGTAACACATCTGCTGCGTTCTCCACATCTACTAGAACTAGTCCTGAAGGGGACTTCTTATTGGAAGGGACTGGGGAATTGGAAGTTAGACTTTCAACCAATAGACCCATAAAAATACAAGACTATAATATATGAGAAATAAATGAGTCTTTTGGAGATTCTATTCAAATCGGTCTTAATTCATTTAACCCTTGTGTTGTCCTCCCAGGTTAAAAACAGACAAAAAAATTAACATTTTCGTCCCTTTTTCAGACTTTGTTTTAGTTTCCACTACCACCACCTCACTAGTTTTAGTACTTTTTGGAATTCATGGTCAATAACCCTCATTTATATAGAATTGTACCTAACATTTGAGTTAAAAAATGAGAAATTATGAATTATTTTGACAAAGTCAGTGACTGCAATGTGCACAAATTATATAATTCAAAAGGCAGAAAGGAAGTTGGTGGTAACAGCAAGTCCACATGCAGCTTAAAACCACACGTAGTACCAAGAATAAAACACCCTGCGTGTGTTTCTGAACATGCAAAGCCTGTGAGGAAGTCGGCCCTTCCTGGTTTAATGTGAACAGTCACGACCGACGGCCGTTAAGACCGTAATTAGAAGAATGATACATTCATACTCATGAATTCAGCAAATTCATGTATAGGTCCAGTTTTGCAAGTATCTTAAAATTGATGCAGGGTCAAATTCATAGAGGGCTGATGCAAATAATTATCTTTTTTTCAATGAAAAAGTTCTATATTCAATATGTGAAAGCACTAAACTGCACAGATGATGATGACATGAAGGAAAAACAATCAATTTCTTAATTCAGCCACAATCTTAGTTACAGGTGTCATAAATATGAGCTAGAAGTTAATACAATGCAATACTCTGAAGTCTTAATTCAGTGATTTGGTGTCAAACTACAGTTTAAGTGTTTTTATTATTATTGTGGACAACCTGTGGACAAAAACCTAACTAACTTAAAATAAGTTAGGTTTTTTTGGCAGGAGAATTTGGGTGACATATTCCATGGCATACAGCGGGGCTCAAAGGTTTGGGCCCCCCAGGTAAAGATTTGTGTTAATGTGCATAAAGAATCCAAGAAAAGATGGAAAAATCTCCAAAAGGCATCAGATGACAGATCAGACATACGTATAATATGTCACAAAAATCTATCCAATTCCATCATTTATTTATGCCTCCAAAATAAAAGAAAAAAAATGGCGTCTGCAGAGTTAATACCTTGTACCCCCTTTGGCAAGTATCACAGCTTGGAAACGCTTCTTGTAGCCAGCCAAGAGTCTGAATGTTTGAAATATACTGTAGGTACCAACATGAAATATACTGTAGGTACCAAAATATACTGTAGGTACCAACATGAATATACTGTAGGTACCAAAATATACTGTAGGTACCAACATGAAATATACTGTAGGTACCAAAATATACTGTAGGTACCAACATGAAATATACTGTAGGTACCAAAATATACTGTAGGTACCAACATAAATATACTGTAGGTACCAACATGAAATATACTGTAGGTACCAAAATATACTGTAGGTACCAACATAAATATACTGTAGGTACCAACATGAAATATACTGTAGGTACCAACATGAATATACTGTAGGTACCAACATGAAATATACTGTAGGTACCAACATGAAATATACTGTAGGTACCAAAATATACTGTAGGTACCAACATGAATATACTGTAGGTACCAAAATATACTGTAGGTACCAACATAAATATACTGTAGGTACCAACATGAATATACTGTAGGTACCAACATGAATATACTGTAGGTACCAACATGAAATATACTGTAGGTACCAACATGAAATATACTGTAGGTACCAAAATATACTGTAGGTACCAACATGAATATACTGTAGGTACCAACATGAAATATACTGTAGGTACCAAAATATACTGTAGGTACCAACATGAATATACTGTAGGTACCAACATGAAATATACTGTAGGTACCAACATGAATATACTGTAGGTACCAACATGAAATATACTGTAGGTACCAAAATATACTGTAGGTACCAACATGAATATACTGTAGGTACCAACATGAATATACTGTAGGTACCAACATGAATATACTGTAGGTACCAACATAAATATACTGTAGGTACCAACATGAATATACTGTAGGTACCAACATGAATATACTGTAGGTACCAAAATATACTGTAGGTACCAACATGAAATATACTGTAGGTACCAACATGAATATACTGTAGGTACCAACATGAATATACTGTAGGTACCAACATGAATATACTGTAGGTACCAACATGAATATACTGTAGGTACCAACATGAATATACTGTAGGTACCAACATGAATATACTGTAGGTACCAACATGAATATACTGTAGGTACCAACATGAATATACTGTATGTGATTGAGACCTTGCATAAAAGTTCCCATGGGTGTCTCTTGCTCAATTTTGGGTGCTTCTGTCCAGCTGTTCAGCATCAAAGTGTTGAAGTCTTCTTGCGCAACATGTGACTTGACATCTGATAAGATCTCCACAAGTGTCACAGTCAAACTATCTGGTAATGCTGCATCAGTGATAACATTGACCATTTCCCTTTAATTGGTTCTGAAATGCCTTAGTCATGCTGTTTTTCACACCATTTTACTGGAAAAAAAGAAGCTGTTTCTTCCTTTTCTAGAAACATCCACGCTCCTGTAGTCAAAATAAGTAATGGGGCAACTCCCACTGGTGACATTAGAGCCACTTTAAGTACAACAGCTATTTAATGATATATAAGAAATAAGTTTGATCTTCAAAGAGTGATTTTATTTTGTCATCAGTTGCAGTTTAATGGAACAATTTAACATAGACGTGCCATTTTCTGTAGGCACTGACCTGGTTATGTAAAGATATCTCTTTAGGTTGGAAACTAATAGATGTTGTGTTTGATAGTACATTGAAGAAATAACAATACCAACATGACAATTAATATATTAGATAGAGTGTCTGCTATGGGTTGATCCCGCGACAAACACAACCCTATATCCACTTTTTACTTCCACTTTTATTTTTTGTAATGGTCGCATCCCGAAACCGAAAAAACCCCCAAAAAAACCCCGAAAATTAAACTCTTATTGCGTCTACAGTAGTCATTTCCCACAGCTTGATAAACTTGGAAGTGACACTGGAAGATGAGATCACACCGTATCATCTGTGCCCAGAACGGGATTGAAAATGCAAAGAGAAACTTAATTTTATTGAATATTGCACAAACAATGAGAATGATTTCAACCTTAGTTTAGCTTTACGAAGACATTGTTAAAACAGGTCAAATATTTTGGGCACTTTAGGCCTTTATATCTAGAGGACAGCTGAAGATATGAAAGGGAAGAGAGAGAGGAGGAATGACGGCCGCTGTGTTGAGGAGTACACCTCTATATATGGGCGCCTGCTGTACCAGGTGAGCTAACCAGAGGCCCAAAGAAATGATGACTTAAAGGGCACAGAGATTCACAACAACAACAACAACAACAACAACAACAACAACAACAACAACAACAACAACAACAACATCAGGCTCACAACTGTTCATTTGTGCACTTTTGGCCCAATGGTTAGCACTGTGGCCTCACAGCAAGAAGGTGACGGGTTCAAACCCTCGTGGTCCCGGTTCGGTCCCAGGCTTTTCAGTGTGTCCTCTTCATCTCTGCATGGGGATTTTGCCCCCCCCCCCCATTCACTAAAAATATTTTCCCTTCCATATGCCGAGCTGATGCGTCTGGTGATGTAAGGCAGCCGTGCATCAACCGGGTGGGTGCTACACATTGGTGGTGGTAGAGAGTAGTCTCTCCCCTCAACCCCCCGCCCCAAAACCACTTTTGAGCATCTTACTTTCCGCTGTTAAAGCAAACATTTTTGTCTTTCCTAAAGATCGATTGTGGGAAACATAAGAAGTAAAGAATCAATTTTCCTGAATGCAAAGTCTTAGGGATATATGACGAGAATTAGCTATTAACACATATTGTGATTTGTACAGTTGGTGAAGTACATGCAGATGGACTACTGTGTGTCCTTGTCTAAGGAGGGAGTGGGTTTTGGCGTTTCGGGTGTCATCGTTGGTCGTACTCATGGCTGAACCAGAGGAGTGGGCTTTTTAGAGGCTTTTGAAGCTGAATGGAGAGGGTTGAAGAGTGAATGGAAAGGAAAATAACAATTGCGTTCTGTATATGCATCGCACCAAATATGGACGCTTGGTCTTGGGCCCTTGGCGTCCGTTTTTCACGGTAAAAGTCTCCTTCAGCGTCGGGACTCTTGACGTCCCTTTTGAGAGAACCTGAAATGACCTGCTTACATTGTAAATGTTTTTAATTATCTGTGTTGTATAACTTTTATAAATGTAATTTATTGTGTTTTTGCCTCTTGGCCAGGACTCCCTTGAAAAAGAGGTTTTTAACCTCAATGTGACTTTCCTGGTTAAATAAAGGTTAAATAAAACAAAAAATTGACCCTCGGGGTCGCGACGTACTGAAAGACATGCAAAGTTAATTCTGACTTTAAAGGAGGATTCCAGGTGTTTTAACCCTTGTGTTGTCCTGAGGTCCAATTTGACCCATTTTTAAAGTTTTTTTATATCAGAAATATGGGTTTCTTACAACCATATTACCCAAAATAACATGGATGCATGCACGTTGTATGGAAGCCACACAACATTCTTCGCAGGTACAATTGATGAAAATTTGAAAAGTATCAAGAACGATTCATTTTCAGATTTTGACCCAGAAGGACAACAAATTCCTGGTGGATGGGAAGACAACACAAGGGTTAAGCTTGTTTTCTCATTATTTTCACCAAGCAAAATGTGCTAAATAAATTAGCTTTGTCATTGCGGGCTATGGATTATGTGTTTTACTGAGTGTGCACTCTAGCAATAATATATAATTGGCAAAGTCTCCTCATGGTTGGAAGTTGAATCTTGAGTCTAACCACTCTCTCACTTCATGAAGAAGTCATCAGATTAGAAACCAAAATGAGACTACTGAACATTAAAAAATGGCCGAAAAATGACGCAGCACTAATAAGTGCCATGCTGAGGAACTGACATCTGCCCCACCCACAAGTGATGTATTTCACTGATGGGTACAAAAATTGCCATCAGCTGTTAATCCCACAGTTGGCAACGTCGTTTTTTGACATCAGTCTTTTGAATCTGACTATCAGTCTGTGGGCAGGTAAAACTCTTCATTTTACTTGATTTAATCCAAAATCCTTGTTAGATGAATTCATTAAGTGATTGCAGAGATATGGGACAGCTAAGAAATTAAATTAGAAAATAAGAGCTATTTTTACCTCGAAAAAAAAAACTTTAATGAAAACTTTGTACAAAATATGCATAATGTACATAGTAAATAAGAGGTGTTTCTGCTGTTCAGGATGAAGTGTGTTATGCTCTTTCTTGTGTTGACGCTGGTCGTCCTCATGGCCGAACCCGGGGAGTGTTTCTTAAGATCTTTGTGGAAAGGAGCCAAGGCTGTGATCAATGGAGCCAGTCAGGGGTGGAAAGGTAACTATCAAGTGTTCATATACTCATATATACTCTCATATGCTCTTCTTTAGTCCGTCATCAACTATTTGGTATAGATTATGCATGAATATCACATTTTCACCACTGACTGCACCAAACTACAAGTTTCACTAAGTCTTTAAGTCTTTAGTCCTGACATCTCAGCTGTAACTGCTGCAAAGCGCTAACTTTCCCCTAAGACGCATTATTATTGTAATAATTTCAGACATATTGAAATATCAATAAATTGCCTGTCTATGACAAAAAAGATAGTGTTTAATTTTCATCTTTTTGTTTGTTTAGCCTACAGATATGACCGGAAAATGGAGAAGATGGCTCGAAGGTAAGCATGTCTGACTACTAGTTAATGTTAATATCAATGAGCCAAATAAAAAGAAAAGCCTCAAACCTAAAACATTGCAACCACTTAGAAAAAGTGTATCTTTACAACTCGTTCTCACTCCGAACTTGTAAAATACGGACGTGGCCTCAGATTCTAGGGACGAAGAATGCTGCACAGTGCCCTGCTACGCCATCAGCTACTACAAACTACTGTTTTTAGTCACTGTTCCTTTATCTTTTATTGTGACTGTTATTGCCACTGTTCATTGCGGTCTAGACCTGCTCTATCTGTAAATTATAGAGCGGTCTAGACCTGCTCTATCTGTAAATTATAGAGCGGTCTAGACCTGCTCTATCAGTAAATTATAGAGCGGTCTAGACCTGCTCTATCTGTAAATTATAGAGCGGTCTAGACCTGCTCTATCTGTAGATTATAGAGCGGTCTAGACCTGCTCTATCTGTAGATTATAGAGTGGTCTAGACCTGCTCTATCTGTAGATTATAGAGTGGTCTAGACCTGCTCTATCTGTAGATTATAGAGCGGTCTAGACCTGCTCTATCTGTAGATTATAGAGCGGTCTAGACCTGCTCTATCTGTAGATTATAGAGTGGTCTAGACCTGCTCTATCTGTAGATTATAGAGTGGTCTAGACCTGCTCTATCTGTAGATTATAGAGCGGTCTAGACCTGCTCTATCTGTAGATTATAGAGCGGTCTAGACCTGCTCTAACTTGTCTGTGTGTCACAGAACCGTAACCCCACCTACGACCTCTCCTTACCATATCAGCGTCATAAGGGGACTTCAACAGTCCCGACCAAGCGCGTTACGATAACACGCTAAAGGAGACTTTAGGACGCACCTGACCAAGCGTCCGTATTTTACGAGCTGGGGGGGACAACGGGTTGATCGTTAGGACCTGCTGACACACCCATCACCTTTGTTTCCCCCATCCAATTAGAAAACTGAATTATATTAAATTCACAAAGATATGATAGAGATTAAAAAAAGACTCATTTCAAAAGCTAGAATCAGGGAATTTATGTTATTTTTACTTGACGTTAATACATTTTTTAAATCTGTAATTCCCTTCTCTTGAAGAGCGCAGTACCAACAAGGTGGCAGACCGTCCTACGAGCCAGACGAGCCAGATTTGGTGATCGTTGACTGAGTCTGGTCCTCCTGAAGACACGTGTGAGCTATAGCTTTCTGCAAGAAACAAGTGTATGATTCAACACACTGGCTGTCTCGAGTTATGTATTCTATTAGAAAATTGTTAAATATGCTGATAAACTGCTGAATAAAGCTGAGAAAACAAAAACATCATCCCTGCTTTGTTGTTTTATTAACCCTCATGTTGTCTTCATGTTGTCCTCATGTTGTCCTCATGTAGTCCTCATGGTGTCCTCATGGTGTCCTCATGCTGTCCTCATGTTGTCCTCATGTTGCCCTCATGTTGTCCTCATGTTGCCCTCATGTTGTCCTCATGTTGTCCCCATTTTGTCCTCATGTTGTCCTCATGTTGTCCTCATGTTGTCCTCATGTTGTCCTCATGTTGTCCTCATGTTGTCTTCATGTTGTCTTCATGTTTTCCCCATGTTGTCCTCATGTTGTCTTCATGTTGTCCTCATGTTGTCCTAATGTTGTCTTTTTGAAATAGTATTGAGAGTAAAAGTTGACATATTCCAGTCTGTGATTATCATCAACATCCATTCCTTTAATTTTAGTCTCAATAATTCCTAATTTCTGCTTTTCTAACTCAAACATTAGGTATAATTTCCTATAAATTAGGTTTATTGACCATTAATTCCAAAGATAACTGTGAAACTAAAGTTAATAAGTTAGTGTTACGTAGTGTTAAACGTAAAAAAAAAGTCAAACATTGAACACAGCATCAAAAGTGTTGAACAATGGGACAAAAACGTAAGAAAAAGTTAAAAACATTGATAAAAAGCATCAACAAAAGTGTTGACGGGAAGACAACACGAGGGTTAACCAAGAGGAGGAAATATGGTTGAAACCGGAGCGAAATCTGAACGTTTGAAATACGTTAACCTCATTATTTGTTTCTACAACATTGTAGATAAACACTCCCCTATAGGATTATGAGGACCACCATACTAGTACTGTGTATGTAGTATTATATGTAGTACATGTAGTACTATCCACTCCCCTATAGGATTATGAGGACCACCATACTAGTACTGTGTATGTAGTAGTATATGTAGTACATGTAGTACTATCCACTCCCCTATAGGATTATGAGGACCACCATACGATAAGATATATTCATCCTGTAACTTTAATGAATGCAAAGACTTATATATATATATATATATATATATATATATATATATATATATATATACCTCACAACTTGTTATTTTGTTGGAGGAATTACTGTAGTGAATGAAGAGAGCTGAGGCTGGACGTGGGCACTGTAATGTGTTTTTTTTAGGATGAAGTGTTTCGTGATGCTTCTGGTGCTGACGCTGGGCGTCTTCATGGCTGAACCCGTGCAGTGTAGGGGGTTTTAAAGGATTCGTTCCTTTTGGACGAAAGGAAAAAGAGCGTGGAAAGGTAAATCACAAGTTGAGCTCCTCGCGAGTAACTTCAGACAGTCAGCTGAGGACAAGGCACCGGTGTAAAACATGCAGTATGAAACTGAACCACAAAGAAACTGGAAATACATTTTAGTTTTTGGAGTTATTTGGAGTTTGAAAGCTCAAGGGGAGACAGCCCATGCAAAACCATCATTGAGTTTTTGGGCTCTTTAGCTTCTGTAGCATGTCTCGTTTCAGACTATTGGGGAAAAAAACATCCAAATACACATTTAGGTGTTTATTTTATTACTCTTTGTCTAGAGAGGAGTTCTTTAAACATCTTTGTCCATACAACTACATGTTTTATTACTATATAGTGCTAAAGTAGAGACCTGAATCAATAAGTGCTACAGAAATCCTGTTTTACAATGGAAGAAGGGCTTTGACAAGGTGTTCTCACAGATTTAACTACAGTTGTTATGCTGGATGTTACGGCTGCACTAAGTATTGTGTTTTTTTTTAATGTCATTGCAATATCAAGACGCATATGCAGTATGTTGTGAAGACCCAGGGCTAGGTGGAGGGACCTGCTGCTGTGTAGACTGGAGTTAGAGTCTGGTCTACATGACCTGCTGCTGTGTAGACTGGAGTTAGAGTCTGGTCTACATGACCTGCTGCTGTGTAGACTGGAGTTAGAGTCTGGTCTACATGACCTGCTGCTGTGTAGACTGGAGTTAGAGTCTGGTCTACATGACCTGCTGCTGTGTAGACTGGAGTTAGAGTCTGGTCTACATGACCTGCTGCTGTGTAGACTGGAGTTAGAGTCTGGTCTACATGACCAGCTGCTGTGTAGACTGGAGTTAGAGTCTGGTCTACAAGAACTGCGGCTGTGTAGACTGGAGTTAGAGTCTGGTCTACATGACCTGCTGCTATGTAGACTGGAGTTAGAGTCTGGTCTACATGACCAGCTGCTGTGTAGACTGGAGTTAGAGTCTGGTCTACATGACCTGCTGCTGTGTAGACTGGAGTTAGAGTCTGGTCTACATGAACCGCTGCTGTGTAGACTGGAGTTAGAGTCTGGTCTACATGACCAGCTGCTGTGTAGACTGGAGTTAGAGTCTGGTCTACATGACCTGCTGCTGTGTAGACTGGAGTTAGAGTCTGGTCTACATGACCTGCTGCTGTGTAGACTGGAGTTAGAGTCTGGTCTACATGACCTGCTGCTGTGTAGACTGGAGTTAGAGTCTGGTCTACAAGAACTGCGGCTGTGTAGACTGGACTTAGAGTCTGGTCTACATGACCTGCTGCTGTGTAGACTGGAGTTAGAGTCTGGTCTACATGACCTGCTGCTGTGTAGACTGGAGTTAGAGTCTGGTCTACATGAACCGCTGCTGTGTAGACTGGAGTTAGAGTCTGGTCTACATGACCTGCTGCTGTGTAGACTGGAGTTAGAGTCTGGTCTACATGACCTGCTGCTGTGTAGATTGGAGTTAGAATCTGGTCTGCATGAACTGCTGCTGTGTAGACTGGAGTTAGAGTCTGGTCTACATGAACCGCTGCTGTGTAGATTGGAGTTAGAGTCTGGTCTACATGAACTGCTGCTGTGTAGACTGGAGTTAGAGTCTGGTCTACATGACCTGCTGCTGTGTAGACTGCAGTTAGAGTCTGGTCTGCATGAACTGCTGCTGTGTAGACTGGAGTTAGAGTCTGGTCTACATGAACCGCTGATGTGTAGATTGGAGTTAGAGTCTGGTCTACATGACCTGCTGCTGTGTAGACTGGAGTTAGAGTCTGGTCTACATGACCTGCTGCTGTGTAGACTGGAGTTAGAGTCTGGTCTACATGACCTGCTGCTGTGTAGATTGGAGTTAGAGTCTGGTCTGCATGAACTGCTGCTGTGTAGACTGGAGTTAGAGTCTGGTCTACATGAACCGCTGCTGTGTAGACTGGAGTTAGAGTCTGGTCTACATGAACTGCTGCTGTGTAGACTGGAGTTAGAGTCTGGTCTACATGACCTGCTGCTGTGTAGACTGGAGTTAGAGTCTGGTCTACATGACCTGCTGCTGTGTAGATTGGAGTTAGAGTCTGGTCTGCATGAACTGCTGCTGTGTAGACTGGAGTTAGAGTCTGGTCTACATGAACCGCTGCTGTGTAGATTGAGTTAGAGTCTGGTCTACATGACCTGCTGCTGTGTAGACTGGAGTTAGAGTCTGGTCTACATGACCTGCTGCTGTGTAGACTGGAGTTAGAGTCTGGTCTACATGACCTGCTGCTGTGTAGACTGGAGTTAGAGTCTGGTCTACATGACCTGCTGCTGTGTAGACTGGAGTTAGAGTCTGGTCTACATGAACCGCTGCTGTGTAGATTGGAATTAGAGTCTGGTCTACATGAACTGCTGCTGTGTAGACTGGAGTTAGAGTCTGGTCTACATGACCTGCTGCTGTGTAGACTGGAGTTAGAGTCTGGTCTACATGACCTGCTGCTGTGTAGACTGGAGTTAGAGTCTGGTCTACATGAACCGCTGCTGTGTAGACTGGAGTTAGAGTCTGGTCTACATGACCTGCTGCTGTGTAGACTGGAGTTAGAGTCTGGTCTACATGACCTGCTGCTGTGTAGATTGGAGTTAGAGTCTGGTCTACATGAACTGCTGCTGTGTAGACTGGAGTTAGAGTCTGGTCTACATGACCTGCTGCTGTGTAGACTGGAGTTAGAGTCTGGTCTACATGACCTGCTGCTGTGTAGACTGGAGTTAGAGTCTGGTCTACATGAACCGCTGCTGTGTAGACTGGAGTTAGAGTCTGGTCTACATGACCTGCTGCTGTGTAGACTGGAGTTAGAGTCTGGTCTACATGACCTGCTGCTGTGTAGATTGGAGTTAGAGTCTGGTCTACATGAACTGCTGCTGTGTAGACTGGAGTTAGAGTCTGGTCTACATGAACCGCTGCTGTGTAGATTGGAGTTAGAGTCTGGTCTACATGACCTGCTGCTGTGTAGACTGGAGTTAGAGTCTGGTCTACATGACCTGCTGCTGTGTAGACTGGAGTTAGAGTCTGGTCTACATGACCTGCTGCTGTGTAGACTGGAGTTAGAGTCTGGTCTACATGAATTATCATCATATTATTTTAGTGAGAACTCATAAATAACTACAAATAACTAACGTTAGGGAAATCTGGTTGTTTTGTAACGCATTTCTGGATTATTTTAAAAAAAATAAAAAAAATAAATAAATAAATAAATAAATATATCAGCATGTCAAATTTTTAAATAACCCAATATTCACATCGGTATCGGCCTTAAAGATCCTTTATCTGTAGCGCTCTAGTATAGTAATAACATAAGATCATATGCCCATGTGTTTGTCTGTGTAGACTACGAAGACAAGAGTGACACAAAGAAGATGAGTAGTCGGTGCGGACTTGCATCGCACAATCATACGCACAATAAAACCTAGAAACTCACTAAGAAACTTAGAAATCTGTGTGGTATGTTGTCCCTCTGTCTAGTTATGGACCCCAGCAGCAGAACGCCCACCTGAAAGAGATGTGGAAGAACGTTTTCAGCGCTGAATTGATACGAACCACAGCTGTATTGTTTTGGGGATCAGCGCGTTGCCCTTCAAAATAAAATAAAGCTGCCTTTACATTCTTTAACGTTGTGCTTTCCAAAGCAGGAAGGAAATGGATATTAAAAACTGTCTGGTGAATTAAACTGCAAAGCAAAAAGTTAAAATCTCTGCTGTGTTTTTACTTGGGGAGGGAATTTGCTCCTATGATTTTATATTAAGATTTATGGTGAATATATATATATATATATATATATATATATATATATATATATATATATATATATATATATATATATATATATATCTAGTCCATGTATGTCTTGTTCCAGTAGCCCATTTCTCATCAGGTTGCCCTGGTTCCCTAGCACCTGACGCGGACCTTGTTAACCCGGGCGACGTCCGAGCCGGTATGGCTCTTGTATTTGTGGTTTCACTCATGCTTGAGGTAGGCCAGTAGCATTAAGGACCTTGCCTAAGGGTCCACCTGGATACCCGCCCTGACCGGGAATCGAACCAACGACCACCTGTACCGAAGTCAGTGGCACTAACCACTGAGCTATCCAGGAGCCAAAGGAGGAGATAGAGGCTACTGACATCAAAACCAGAAAGCTCCTCACAATGCATGGAGGGTTTCACCCCAAATCCAGCACCCTGAGACTGTACACCAAGCGTAGCGAGGGAGGCCGAGGGCTAGTGAGTGTCAAGACCACTGTCCAGGATGAAACAACAAAGATCCAGGAGTACATCGGAAAGATGGCCACCAAAGATGAAAGGCTTAGTGAATACCTCAGGCAGCAGAAACCCGAAGGTGAGGACAAGGAAGATGAAGAACCATCATGGAGGGACAAGCCGCTGCATGGCGTGTACCACAGACAAATAGAAGAAGTGGCTGATATCAAGAAATCCTACCAGTGGCTGGAAAAGGCTGGACTGAAGGACAGCACAGAGGCTCTAATCATGGCAGCACAAGAACAGGCACTCAGTACAAGATCAATAGAGGCTGGGATCTACCACACCAGGCAGGACCCCAGGTGCAGGCTGTGCAAGGATGCCCCTGAGACAGTACAGCACATAACAGCAGGGTGTAAGATGCAGGCAGGAAGAGCATACATGGAACGCCATAACCAGGTAGCTGTCATAGTGTACAGGAACATCTGCCACGAGTATGGGCTGGAAGTCCCAAGGTCAAAATGGAAGACACCTCCTAAGGTAGTCGAGAACGACCGAGCTAAGATCCTGTGGGACTTCAAGATCCAGACTGACAAACTGGTGATGGCTAACCAACCAGACATCGTGTTGATGGACAAACAGCAGAAGAAGGCAGTAGTGATAGATGTGGCGATCCCAAGCGACAGCAACATCAAGAAGAAGGAACACGAGAAGCTTGAGAAATACCAAGGGCTGAAAGAGGAGCTAGAAAAGATGTGGAAAGTAAGAGCAACAGTGGTGCCGGTGGTAATCGGAGCACTGGGGGCTGGGACCCCCAAACTGGGAGAGTGGCTCCAGCAGATTCCAGGTAAAACATCAGAGGTCTCTGTCCAGAAGAGTGCAGTCCTAGGAACAGCTAAGATACTGCGCAGAACCCTCAAACTCCCAGGCCTCTGGTAGAGGACCCGAGCTTGAGGATGACACATACCACCCCACAAGGGGGGTGAGAAGGGGATTTTTTTTTTTTTTTTTTTTTTTTTTTATATATAATGTATGAAGTTATTTTAATGATCTGTGTGTCTGTCTGCCAGCCATTACACATGACAACTACTTTAAAGTCCAATAACGGATAAAACTATACACCTATACACTCCTGCACTCAGCAAGCATTTAAATGTTGATATATACAGAGTTGGATAGACCTTTTGATAAGCTACACCAATAATGACTCTACAAAAAGTCACTGAGAGCAATTAAGGAAATCTTTTCATGCTGAAGGGTCTTAGAGCCATAAGTTTTCCCTGAGTTATTGTAAAAATAATAATTGGAAAAGCTGAATATTTGCAGGAGGTCTGTGCACTACTTCAAACACCAAAAAATGGACTGATTCCAGACAAGCTGTTAACAAGTGTTAAGTGCAGCCATTGCAGAATTCCCCATTTTTGCACCTGAAGACCGGCTGGGTTCTTCTGAAACAATAAAATACAGAGTGGAATCTGCAAGCAGTTGCCTGGTGTGATGTTACTCTCTTCATTTTTAATTGGAGCCCTGGTCATCAAAAGTGGGACGTGGAAACTTTGATAAAAGAAGAAAGTAAGGGGGGGGCGGCCTATAGCTTGCTCAGTAAGCGCGCTCGCCCCACGTTGGCTGAGTCCTGCAGCGGCCAGGGTTCGATTCCAGCCCTCTGCTGCTTGTCATCCCCCATCTCTCTCTCTCACTTTCACATCTGTCTTCTGTCTCTCTGATAAAGGGGAAAAAACTGAAAGGTAATCTTTAAAAAGAAGAAAGTAAGGTATCAATTAATGCAAAGGGTTGACTCATATATTCTTTTGTTAAATGAGCATTTCATGTAAAGTTTTGACATGTTTGCCATTTTAAACATTAATATTCCAAAAGCTCTTTCCCAGGAAACATCCACAATGGCGTTGGCCGTCTTTGATCAAATAGATATGAAGACAAACTGAGCTACAGTTAAAACAAACACTGAAAATCCTCCAACAGAAGACTATATTCTTTTTGATTGGCAAGTGCCCGCTATAAATACAAAATATTCAGGAAGAAATATTCATAGCAATGAGCAGCAAAGGTGAACTGAAAAGTATCGCTTAAAGATTACAGTTTAAAGGAAAAAGGCCGGATAGAAGTCAGTAACAACCATTTCCCTAATTCTCTGGTCTGACCTTCTCCCCCTAAGTTCCTCTAAGTGGCAAGAGAAGCAGTCACCACTGATACAACAAGGACTTTGCAGTGGCATGGCCTCCCAAGCATGCACACACACACACACACACACACACACACACACACACACACACAGACCTGCATTTATGATGACTGATTGACACTGATGATAATCCAACTGTTAATATTATATTCAGTACATATCCAGCTGTACATTATATTCACAATACTAGTTATCTATATATTATATTCATAGGACAAATCTATCCGTATAATTCTGTTTATAATAGTATTCATCTCTATATTAATTCAGTACATATCCACGTCCTGCACTTATGGAACCAGTGTATATCCTGCACCTGCTGCTATTGCACTTCAGGTTAGACCTAAACTGCATTTCATTGCCCTGTCCCTGTCCCTGTCCCTGTCCCTGAACCTGTCCCTGTCCCTCAACTGTCCCTGTCCCTGTACCTGTAAATGAACCTGTCCCTGTCCCTGTACATGAACCTGTACCTGTCCTTGTACCTGTCCCTGTCCCTGTACCTGTCCCTGTACCTGTCCCTGTCCCTGTACATGAACCTGAACCTGTACCTGTCCCTGTCCCTGTCCTTGTACCTGTCCCTGAACCTGTCCCTGTCCCTGTACATGAACCTGTACCTGTCCCTGTCCCTGTCCCTGTACCTGTCCCTGTCCCTGTCCCTGTGTAATGACAATACAGTTGAATCTAGTCTAATAAGTATGTGAAGATGGACGTGTGGTCTGAGAGTGTGGAGATAAAGTAAGAGCTGCGTTTGAGTCTCAGTGGATGTGTGAGAGCAGCAGCCGAGGCCGTCATACGTTACGTGCACCGCTGCATGTTGACCTGAGAATTACACGTACAGCTCAAATTATACGTGCACTTCAGTGCATAATGTACGTGTTATTTCAACTGTGGGATGTTTCCCAACAGATGGAAATAGAGTCTAATCACTTTCTGCTTAAAAAAATCGTATCATCGTCCTACAGAAGTTGACATTGCCAAATGTAATGACTAATAAAATGTTACAAAATCAACGTATGTAAGTACTGTGACTTACAAGAGGTCATCCCTTCCTTTATAAAGACAAGTGCTTCACAACGGTTGGGCACAGAGCTTCACATCATCTGCAGCTCTTCACTCTCTTTACTAGTCTTCTGGCACAGACTATCAACCAGGTAAAAGTTGCTTTCTTCTTACTTTATTTAATACAAAGTCTTTGGCATATAAGAATAATAATGTATACTTTATTAATCCCACAAGGGGAAATTACAATCTACACTCTGTTGTTATGAGACAAGCATTGACACTGAAAACATGCTGTGAATTGTAGCCCTGCTATGTTGTTAGATGAATTATTGTGTGACACGGATGTGTTTTTCAGGATGAAGTGTGTTATGATCTTTCTCGCCTTGACGCTGGTCGTCCTCATGGCCGAACCCGGGGAGTGTTTCCTCAGCGGTCTGAAAGCCATGTGGAGAGGCGCCAAACAAGCAAAGAGAGGTAAAGTCACACAAACCCCAACCAGGGTCGTACCCGGGTCCACTGTGGGTGTGACCCCCTTCTCCATCTAGGGTCCATTTCAATGGGAACTGTGCACACGATCTGGGTCTCTAACAGCCGGGGCGGGGCACATTATGTGACTGGTTGGAAATGACCGTGGGGCAGTCGTCACAGGTCGCTGCACACTTTGAATAAAAACACATTATTTTGTCTTATTTTGTGCTTTTCGCTGGGTTTTCACTAGCGAGCGACTGATACTGGCTTTTCAAGACCGATACCGACTATTAGTAGTTAATGAAACCAATGAATAAATATGCATTTACAGTAAAAATCTAAAATGGTTTAAGCAATTATTTAATTAATTTGAACTTTATACATAATACCCAGTAAAAGATAGTCAGACTCTGTTGTGGGCGGGACATTAACCCTTGCGTTGTCTTCCCATTGACCATTTAACTAATTTTTTTTCTGGGTATGAATTTAAAATTAAAACTATTTGGGTGTCTTTTCTAGACACTTTTGTCGTTTTCCTGATGTTTTTGTCACTTTTTCCAATTTTTTATCAATTTTTTTCTCCGCTTTCTGACGCTTTTGTTGTTTTTTCCCACATTTTTGAAGCTTTTTCGGACATTTTTTCCCATTTTTTTCCACTTTTTTTAGCCTTCTTTTATCATTTTTTCCCAATGCTATAAAATTGATTTAAACCAAATGTAAT
>JABXJD010000267.1:552500-575000 GCA_013375575.1 Percina caprodes | reverse complement strand
GTAGCCTCCCCCCGCTGAGTAAATCCATTAAAAGTTGAAGGCTTGTTTTGATTGCGCTTTCTGGTTTGACTGAGTTTCATAAAATCTCTGCAGGAGGTCGGTGTGTGCTGTCAGTCCTATACATGGCCGAGGGAGCCAGCAGAGGGCCGTGTAATACTTCATGAGTATGGGAGAGTTGATGTCTGTGGCACATCTAAAAAGACAGTTTAACACTCAGCAGCAGCAGCAGCAGCAGCGTCAGTCCTCTGGTGCTCACATTGGAGAAAATATTGGCTTGACCTTAGAAAAAGATTCCTTTGGTTGAGCAGGTGTGCAGGTGTGCAGGTGAAATGTGTGCCGTCCCACTGCAGGTGTACACAACTGCACTGAATACAATAAAAGCATGTTTGTTCCTTTAGATGGACAGCCAAGACACACTGGAGCATGACGTGTGTGGGCAGGAGGTGGGAAACGGGTAATCTGCTGTGTGGCTCCTAGATGACGCACACATGGACATGCCAGTACTGGCTTCTTAAATGTGAGATTTCGCCTGTTTCTCGGTTGAATATCACTTTTAATGATAGAGGAAGGAGGGAAAGAGGTTACTACTCCCCCCAATAGTAAAAAGTGGGTTTTTTCCAAAGTTTTTGTCACGTTTTTAATGGTTTTGTAGCTTTTTCCAACATTTTTGCCACAATTTCAATATGTTTTTGGTGCTTATTTTGGAGTCTTTGTGGCTTAAAAAAAAAAAAAAAAAGACAATTCTTTTGACTTTTTTTTTTGACAAATTATTTCAACATTTTTGTTGCCTTTCTGGAGTTTTTTTAAAGAAATTTTTGTTGTTTCTTTGTTGCTTTTTTGAGTGGGTTTTGAGGTTTTTGTCACCTTTTTGAGATTTTATCCAAAGTTGTTGTCACTTTTTCCAACATTTGTCCACTTTTGATTTTTTTGTCTTTTATTCCCCACAATCTTTTTTTTAAATACACGCAGACATGTCCCGGGACTCCCCGCCCCCCCCCAAAAAAAGCTACGCCCTTGGTAAAGACGATCAAGGCGTGTTAGCATTGCTCCACCGTTGGCATGCGAATGGAAACACATCCAACATGCTAACACACATCTAACGGCATCACCTACATTACATTTTCCTGCTTACTATACACAGCTCAAACAATTCAAACTGATGCAGTCTTAACATTATTAAAATTAAATAAATAAAGCATATATTTGGAGCCTAACAGTGTGCAGCCCTCCTTCATGCCCTGAGTTTGAAATGAATCATTATTGCCAAGAATGTAAAGTGGCCTCAGTGAAAAGACAGAGAAATAGCAGAGCCACACTAAGCAGACAGAGAGAACAGACTCCTTCTCTCCTGCAAATCCACCAAATCCATACAGAGCGAGAGAGAAAGAAGTGTCTACTCAGATCAAAGTGTAACAGAAGCCCAGAGAAAGCTGTGATCGCAGTGTCATGCAGGCTGATCTTATTACAAACCTCATTACGCGTAGCAAAATCCAATGCTCATAAAATGAGAGACAGTCACAAATCGGGGTTAAGACCTGCAGGATTAAACCTACGAAGCGTGGCAATCACAACATGACCGCCCCTTTGCTGAATTAAAACAATCTAACTCAGGTATGTATCCCGCTTAGTTAACAGGTACACAGGAGGAGGTCTGCAGGTGGGTTTCCTGTGCTTGCTGATGTATCCTGTGTTGCATTTCTACTGAACTTCTGCAACGCGTATGAACTAATTATGGATTTTACAACTATGTAGCTGATTTTTGAAGGATTTAGTCAAACATAATGACCTTTTGGGTACATAACATTAAATGCGGACAAAATATTCAAGTGCAAAGAGATTGACAAATGGAAAGACTTGAGAAAATGGCTTTGGCCTTAAAAAGACATCACGGGGCTCCAACAGTCTGCTTGACCTTTTCAGAGAGCGGCCTGTAAATGGGACGCTGTGACCTGGTGACACAGGGCTGCTCCTCCTGGTGGAGCCAAACAATGGGCTTCGTTTAATGACATCTGTGTGTATGAGGGGATGGCAAGTTCTGGATATTATGCTTTTTGTATACACTCACCTAAAGGATTATTAGGAACACCTGTTCAATTTCTCATTAATGCAATTATCTAATCAACCAATCACATGGCCGTTGCTTCAATGCATTTAGGGGTGTGGTCCTGGTCCAGACCATCTCCTGGACTCCAAACTGAATGTCAGAATGGGAAAGAAAGGTGATTTAAGACATTTGGAGCGTGGCCTGGTTGTTGGTGCCAGACGGGCCGGTCTGAGGATTTCACCATCTGCTCAGTTACTGGGATTCACACCCACAACCATTTCTAGGGTTTACAGAGAATGGGGGGGAAAGGGAAAAACATCCAGTATGCAGCAGTTCTGGGGGGGGAACATCCAGAATGCAGCAGTCCTGGGGGGGAAATGCCTCGTTGATGCTAGAGGTCAGAGGAGAATGGGCCGACTGATTCAAGCTGATAGAAGAGACACTTTGACTGAAATAACCACTCGTTACAACCGAGGTAGCAGCAAAGCATTTGTGAATAGAACATTGATATAGGACAACATGAGAACAACATGAAGACAACATGAGGACAACATGAAGACAACATGAGGACAACATGAAGACAACATGAGGACAACATGAAGACAACATGAAGACAACATGAGGACAACATGAGAACAACATGAAGACAACATGAAGACAACATGAGGACAACATGAGAACAACATGAAGACAACATGAGGACAACATGAAGACAACATGAGGACAACATGAAGACAACATGAAGACAACATGAGGACAACATGAGAACAACATGAAGACAACATGAAGACAACATGAGGACAACATGAGAACAACATGAAGACAACATGAGAACAACATGAAGACAACATGAGGACAACATGAAGACAACATGAGGACAACATGAAGACAACATGAAGACAACATGAAGACAACATGAGGACAACATGAGAACAACATGAAGACAACATGAAGACAACATGAAGACAACATGAGGACAACATGAGAACAACATGAAGACAACATGAGGACAACATGAAGACAACATGAGGACAACATGAAGACAACATGAGAACAACATGAAGACAACATGAGGACAACATGAGAACAACATGAAGACAACATGAGGACAACATGAAGACAACATGAGGACAACATGAAGACAACATGAGGACAACATGAAGACAACATGAGAACAACATGAAGACAACATGAGGACAACATGAGGACAACATGAAGACAACATGAAGACAACATGAAGACAACATGGGGGCAACATGAGGACAACATGAGGACAACATGAAGACAACATGAGGACAACATGGGGACAACATGAGGACAACATGAGGGCAACATGAAGACAACATGAGGACAACATGAGGGCAACATGAAGACACCATGAGGACAACATGAAGACAACATGAGGACAACATGGGGACAACATGGGGGCAACATGGGGACAACATGAAGACAACATGGGGACAACATGGGGACAACATGAAGACAACATGAGGACAACATGAAGACAACATGAAGACAACATGAGGGCAACATGAGGACAACATGAAGACAACATGGGGACAACATGAAGACAACATGAAGACAACATGAGGACAACATGAGGGCAACATGAAGACAACATGAGGACAACATGGGGGCAACATGAAGACAACATGAAGACAACATGAGGGCAACATGAAGACAACATGAAGACAACATGAGGACAACATGAAGACAACATGAAGACAACATGAAGACAACATGAGGGCAACATGAGGACAACATGGGGACAACATGAAGACAACATGTGGACAACATGGGGACAACATGAGGACAACATGAGGACAACATGAGGGCAACATGAAGACAACATGAGGACAACATGAGGGCAACATGAAGACAACATGAGGACAACATGAGGGCAACATGAAGACACCATGAGGACAACATGAAGACAACATGAGGACAACATGGGGACAACATGGGGGCAACATGGGGACAACATGAAGACAACATGGGGACAACATGGGGACAACATGAAGACAACATGAGGACAACATGAAGACAACATGAAGACAACATGAGGGCAACATGAGGACAACATGAAGACAACATGGGGACAACATGAAGACAACATGAAGACAACATGAGGACAACATGAGGGCAACATGAAGACAACATGAGGACAACATGGGGGCAACATGAAGACAACATGAAGACAACATGAGGGCAACATGAAGACAACATGAAGACAACATGAGGACAACATGAAGACAACATGAAGACAACATGAAGACAACATGAGGGCAACATGAGGACAACATGAGGACAACATGAAGACAACATGAGGACAACATGGGGACAACATGAGGACAACATGAGGACAACATGAGGGCAACATGAAGACAACATGAGGACAACATGAGGGCAACATGAAGACAACATGAGGACAACATGAGGGCAACATGAAGACACCATGAGGACAACATGAAGACAACATGAGGACAACATGGGGACAACATGGGGGCAACATGGGGACAACATGAAGACAACATGGGGACAACATGGGGACAACATGAAGACAACATGAGGACAACATGAAGACAACATGAAGACAACATGAGGGCAACATGAGGACAACATGAAGACAACATGGGGACAACATGAAGACAACATGAAGACAACATGAGGACAACATGAGGGCAACATGAAGACAACATGAGGACAACATGGGGGCAACATGAAGACAACATGAAGACAACATGAGGGCAACATGAAGACAACATGAAGACAACATGAAGACAACATGAAGACAACATGAGGGCAACATGGGGACAACATGAAGACAACATGGGGACAACATGGGGACAACATGAAGACAACATGAAGACAACATGAGGACAACATGAAGACAACATGAGGGCAACATGAGGGCAACATGAAGACAACATGAAGACAACATGAAGACAACATGAAGACAACATGAAGGCAACATGAGGACAACATGAAGACAACATGGGGACAACATGAGGACAACATGAGGACAACATGAAGACAACATGAAGGCAACATGAGGACAACATGAAGACAACATGGGGACAACATGGGGACAACATGAGGACAACATGAGGACAACATGAGGGCAACATGGGGACAACATGGGGACAACATGAGGACAACATGGGGACAACATGAGGACAACATGAGGACAACATGAGGGCAACATGAGGGCAACATGGGGACAACATGAGGACAACATGGGGACAACATGAGGACAACATGAGGACAACATGAGGGTTAAGTGTTACGCAACCAAGCCAGCCTTCTATGATTGTTCATTTTTTAAAGCTACTGCAGTGTTAACATCGGCACTAAAAGGGTTAAATACTCCTGGATCACAGTGGTTTTGGCTGTGGTCAGAGGTGAGACCAGAGAGGTTGGTGTAGGTACATAACAGTAAAAGAACTCACTACGTAGAAGAATAATGTATACGATATTATTGGATTATAGTAATTATTGATGCAGTCCTGTGTAGACATTTTAATGTGGCAGCTGGTAAAATTGGGGCGATTGTAATTACTTAACATACTGCTGGATAACTTTTGAATTTGGCCCTAGGGAACAATCAAGTTTTATCGTGGTAAAAGGCAAATTATGTAACATCAACAATGTAATACAATAAAGAAGTAGTCCTACTCAATCATCACTCATGACCCACTAAGTGTGGCGTGTCTGTCCCTGCAGAGACCCTGCACCCTGCCTGGATGTCCCCTTTCTTCTAGTCAGTCAGGATGTTTTGGGGTGTGACAAAGAGCCATTGGGCCCCACATGGGTGTGTAACCCCCAGCTAACACCAGCGTCCAGGTTGGGAGGCCCTGATGAGTAGAATTGGTCATTAAAAGTTGCCCCCCCCTCCCAGCGGGTGCCAACCACATTCACTCACTGTTTAACGAGCTTTGACCGCTTGGCGTTTCCCCTTGCTATAAATGCTATTTTTTTTTTAGATTGACACCTGGAAATGTCCAAAACACAGGTAAATAAGAAGAACAGAGCTCTGCATTTAAGAGTGTCCATTGGTGTAATTAGGACTACTCTACAGACTAATTAAGTCATGTTATTTTGTTGTCGCTTATTGTTTTTGCTTGATTTAGCCTCTAGCTGGGTGTTGATTTGACATACAAAACTGTGTCCTAACCATTTGTTAGATTAAAAGCCTGTGTATTTTGTGAAGAACACTAGTGCTGATTTGTGACCAATTGTGTCATCTTGTATAATAAATTGTAACGTATGGGTTGCTTCCTTCAATGTCCACATTTCAAACCTAAATACGGTACATCATGATGGATTTTTGCAGCACCTACAAAGACAGATTCAGCCATCTTTTGCCCAGTTTTGAAGGAAAACTCAATGATGGAGTATCTAGAAAATCAGCTGTGCATACAGTATGAGTTGAGGGAACACTGTCACCACAAAAACATTTCCAAAACATTCAGAACATGGATGAATGAAAGATGTATATTGAAGACAGATTTCCTTTTGCTCTCTTCATTGTCCCCTCACTGTAAGCTGAGACCTGTGGGTTGTGGGGGCCAATATTAGTTAAGTATTTATTTACAGATCCTGGCAGAGCTGTCCTGTGAATAATTCATCTTCCATGCTCGGAGGAGTCTGTTGACAAGACAGCCTGACGCAGGAGAAAGGAAATCAATGCAGCTATGATGGGCAGCAGACTCCTGCATATCTGCTTCTGACCTGCACCTAGCTATATGTGTGTGTGTGTGTGTGTGTGTGTGTAGTTACAGTAGTTAGAATACCGCCCTATGTAAAGTGATCAGGTCTTGATCTGCTGATCTGAGCGAAACAGTGTCCGTCGAGGGCAGACACGCCTCAGGGAAATGTCCTTTTCACGTTGCTGCTGTTATACGCTGTAGACAGTAACTGTAGACAGTAACTGTAGACAGTAACTGTAGACAGTAACTGTAGCACGCTGCGACACCTGAACCACACGTTACAGACAGCGAAAGGCTGATACTAACTGGAAAATGAATAGATCTGATAATGTGACTAGTATTTTTGCAGTACACACTTACATCTAGTTTCTACATCCAAACAATCAGAACCACAGAAGACATGACACAACTTCCACAGGCTGAGGACGTCTTACCAACTAATCTTCATGTGTACAGTAAAATGAATGAGAGTCCAGATACAGTATAATCAAGACTTCTTTTAAGGGGTTGCTGCCGCGTTCCCAGATCTCAGCAGTTCAATTGGGGAGAAGCATTTAAATCATTAATTATAGAAGATATATAAACTGTAAGATCCAAGTAGCAATAAAGCAGAGGTAATTTCCGACACAGTGTATTGTGCGTGGTGTAGGCCTACATACTACATACAGAATATGGAGACTACGCCCCAAATAAGCAGGACCCCCCACAGTGACACAGCCCTCTAGTGGTTGTAGTATCTATGACGTGAGACACTGTTTCCCGTTTCCTACTGACAGTCAATGTTGTTTTGTTTGTGAGCATGAGCACCCAAAAAGACTTTTTCCTATAGACTTACATGGCAAAGGAGACATCTAAATAGGTGGACGTGCGCACGTGCACGCACCTCCCTGCCCCCGTATTCTAGTTTTTCCGTTCAAATGGCCGTTTGAGTGGGAGTCCTATAGGGGACCGTTTACACTAGCCTCAAAATCACTATTTTTAAATCACTAAGAAGACTCGACACAACATGAAACTGCTCCAAGTATCACCAGGGTCTCTACAGATGGACTCAGAATCACCAGGGTCTCTACAGATGGACTCAGAATCACCAGGGTCTCTACAGATGGACTCAGAATCACCAGGGTCTCTACAGATGGACTCAGAATCACCAGGGTCTCTACAGATGGACTCAGAATCACCAGGGTCTCTGCACATGGACTCGGCATCACCAGGGTCTCTACAGATGGACTCAGAATCACCAGGGTCTCTACAGATGGACTCAGAATCACCAGGGTCTCTGCACATGGACTCAGAATCACCAGGGTCTCTACAGATGGACTCAGAATCACCAGGGTCTCTACAGATGGACTCAGAATCACCAGGGTCTCTACAGATGGACTCAGAATCACCAGGGTCTCTACAGATGGACTCTGAATCACCAGGGTCTCTACAGATGGACTCAGAATCACCAGGGTCTCTACAGATGGACTCAGAATCACCAGGGTCTCTGCACATGGACTCAGAATCACCAGGGTCTCTACAGATGGACTCAGAATCACCAGGGTCTCTACAGATGGACTCAGAATCACCAGGGTCTCTACAGATGGACTCAGTATCACCAGGGTCTCTACAGATGGACTCAGAATCACCAGGGTCTCTACAGATGGACTCAGTATCACCAGGGTCTCTGCAGATGGACTCAGAATCACCAGGGTCTCTGCACATGGACTCGGCATCACCAGGGTCTCTACAGATGGACGATGGTGATGCTGAGTCCATGTGTAGGGACCCTGGTGATACTTGGAGCAGTTTCATGTTGTGTCGAGTCTTCTTAGTGATTTAGTGATTTTGAGGCTAGTGTAACCGGTCCCCTATAGGACTCCCACTCAAAAGGCCATTCGACCGAAAAAAGAGAATACGGTAAATCTTAAAAATGACGTTTCCATCCTAAATATGCTTTTAAATGAAAGTTTGACTCAGGTACATTCACAAAAAGACGCTAGGTTTGCAGTTTTATTTGGTTTCATGCGTCACTGAGCAACTCTCATAGGAATCAACGGGGCTCCAAGAACGCTGTATACAGTTTTTTTTTTTTTTTTTAAATACATCCATAATTATTGTAACCATGACAACAAAGGTCCCCAACCTTAAAAGAATAGTGATTTCAACCTAAATCACTGAACAAAGTGCTAATTTCAATCCTAACCATGATCTTTTACTACAGATAACCAAACCTAACTATAATATTAACAATTTTTCAGTAGAAGATCGTAATGATTATGTTGTCCTACTGATAACCCTTTAAACATTTTTAAACGCTCTGTGTCGTTGTAGAGGACGAGGACAAACGGCATATTTGGTCATTTCATTTAAAAGACTTACGCAGTCTGCTTCAGGTTATCAATGAGATGGGAGAAGTGCAGTGAAAAGACCAGTTTGGAGTATTCGTATCCCACTTTCTCTGTCCTCCTCACTTATTGAATGTGCAACCACTCCTTTTGTGCTACCGTTTCCTATTTACCATCACTCCATCACCCCCCCCCTTCCCCGTCCTCCCATCCTTTATTTCTACTTGAGTAGAATAAAGACAAACTGTGGAGAGATAATTGGTCGCTAACATGAGTCAGAGTGAGATGAATGAAGACAGATGACAAGCCTTTTGTCGACGATGTATTTGCTCCTGACGGGTAAATTCAACAATACAAGTAAGATGCCTTTGGGTTTTCACTTCATTGATGTGAGTAACAACAGGAAATACCTAAATTAAAGCAGTCACTTTATTCTACTTAAAAACATGAAACGCTTCTTGTCCCCCTTGTTTGTGCCTATACCAGGTTTCTGTCCATTGAAACATTATTTTGTGAGGTTACGAGTTACGACCAGTGCTTAGGAGGGGCTCTGTTCCGATATGGACTGGATTTAGGGAACAATTCCAAATATCATGAATATTTTTGTCTATATAAAACAGCTCATAATCTCCTTTCTGGTCCATAAGAATCGGGTTATGTCAGCCCTGTCCTGGATGCATGCAGAGCCAATAAAAATACATCCAGCTGGTATCATACTTCCCTACATAGTCCCTGCTTCATGGTTTCAAAGCTCTGATTGAAATAATATCCACACAGCCCCCCCCCCTCACAACCCGAAAATGATGTTTCAAATACAGCAAAGATGCCAATTACCTCTCACCGCTGGAGAGGTAATTGCAGTGTGTGGGAAGTTTGGCCAGTTGTAATGTGACACTCTTCCCATGATTCCCTGCCAGTTAACACTCTCCTGCAATTAATCACAGATCACTTTCCAGCTGCTAGAAGCAGAGGAAACGCCAACCATTCATCCGTATACGTGTAACAGACACCATACAGTCATATTAAAGAGATATAGTTTTAACAGCTGTACTGTATATCTGCAAAGTGGTTCTTTAGGGATCCATAAGGGACAAAACATCAACATCAAACTCCTCCAAACAGCAAAATAATTTCTTTTTAAATAACTGTAACTGAGTCTGAATCAAGTCTGAATGTAAGTGGCAAGGAAAGGAAATACCTGCTGATAGAAAACTGCATTTTTATACAAGTTAAAGAGATTATATGGGCCTTTTGATTAATCAATTCACCACACACACACACACACACACACACACACACACACACACGCACACACACACACACAGACACACACACACACAGACGGACAGACACACACACACACACACACACACACACACGACAGCAGTGCCAGCCGTCTGCCTCCTCCCTTCACTACACCAGCTACGTTGGCTTCAGAGAGAGTAAAGGCAGGCTGACGTGTCACAGATAGGGATGATGGATCTGTCTCCCCGTCCCCAGAAGACAACCTAAAGGACATCATGGACCAACCCTGAAAATGACACCCGAGGCTCAGCCCGGAGAATAAAACAAACACACACACACACACACACACACCGAGCAAGCAGAGGTGGTTTTGGGCAGAGGGGGCTTCACTTAAAACATATTGACATGTGGTCAGAGGACGGATGAGGGTAGAAAGAGGTGTGTGTGTGCATGCGTGTGCGTGTGTGTGTGCATGTGTGTGTGTGTGTGTGTGTGTGTGTGTGTGTGTGTGTGTGTGTGTGAGACCAGGTTTAGTACAGCCTAAAGCTGTTCTGCATTAGTTGCTGTTGCTCACACTGACTTCTGTCTGTCAAACACGCACGCACAGTTACAGGGACACAAGCATACTTATAGCATCTCATATATATATATATATATATATATATATATATATATATATATATATATATATATATATATATATATATATATATATAACTGGTCAGAAGAGACAGAGATCCAACAATTCAAACTTTTTTGGAGGCATGACAAGCAGGGACCCTAATGAGACTGGGTTAAAAAAAAAAAAGATTGTGCAGCAGAAAAAGACCAAGGTCAAAAGGTCAACCAATAAGACTGACTGGGACTCCTCTAAATAAAAAAATTAAAAAAGACCTTTGATTTTGTGAGAGAATATTATGGTAACCAAAATAGTTGTCAGTCCCGTACAACATATCAAATATTGTCTTTTCAAAATTAAAATCAAAAAGTAGAAAAAGACAGGTAGAAAGGACATTTATTCTCACTTAAATTGTAAAATTAACAATAATCCTCACCAGGTGTTTTGAATAGGAAGCAGAGCGATCCCCAGTTTAATTAGTTCCCCCTGTAATTTAAAGCCACACTAATGTCCTTGTTTTAACATAATGAATCCACAAGAGACATGGGCGCATGAGCTGGTGTCAGCGGTTACCCTTTAGAGCAACATACAAATCAGTGGCCTAATTGTCTGGCTATAGTTTGAATATTGCATCTCTATTATTCTGTGTTGGGGGGGCAATCAATCATCAGAGCTGCTGAACGCTCATTCATAAAAGAGCCGCCCAGGTCGCCTCTGCAGCCCCAACAACATCTTGTATTAATTAGGTACTGTAGGTTCACCAGTTTCCCTTTAATTACCTGACATTAGAAATGGTGTGTGTGTGTGTGTGTGTGTGTGTGTGTGTGTGTGTGTGTGTGTGTGTGTGTGTGTGTGTGTGTGTGTGTGTGTGTGTGTGTGTGTGTGTTATGCGGAAGGTGACACTTTTGTATTCTTAACCCTTGTGGTGTCCTCGGGTCCAATTTGACCCGTTTTTTATTTTTTAATATCAGGAACTTGGCTTTCTTTCAACCAAATTGCCTAAAAATAACATGGCTGCCATACGATGTTCTTCAGGTAAAATTACTGATTACTTTCACAGACTTTTGGTGGTTTTATTGAATTTTATGACATTTTAAAAAAGTGACCAAAACCTCTGAAGAAAAGACAAAAAAAAGAGATAAAAAGCGCTGAAAAAAATTTGTACAATGTCGTAAAAATTAAGCTATGAATTAAAAAAAAAACGTAGGAAAAAAACAGCAAAAACATCGGAAAAAGCGCCAAAAGATGATGATTGGAGGGAAGACAACACAAGGAGGCTCCACGCAGAGCTTTCCCAGCAGCCTACATAAGTGGCCTAAGGTTTATAGTGTGTGTTGGTGTGTGTGTCGCCGTGTGTATGTGCATGGGGAGTGTGTGGTAAAGCAAGTGAGAGTGACGCTTCGGAAAGAGGCGACTCGAGAGAGCCAAAAGGGGGAGAAACAAAGTCCGGTATCTCTGCTGTTCTTTCTGACCACGGTGGGACATCTGTAGCAGGAGACGTTAACCCCTCCTTGATTTCATGTTGTCTATGGAGAAGGAGAACCAGGAAATGAGTCGGGGGGGGGGGGCTACCAAGCCACGGCTGAGAGACGGGCATTGCCGCATGGCGGCGTAGGGCCCGCCCGGACATTACTGATGATTTTTCATCAAAAATGTCACCATGTAAATGTTTTGTGAAAGCACCAATAATCAACCCTACAATATCAACATCAATGTATTTGGTCACAAATATCGTGATATTTGATTTTCTCTGTATTGCCCAACCAAAAATAATCAAGCAGAAAGTCGTTTGAAAGACAAAACTACTCAATTCCACGTCACCTGAAACAAAAAAAGGAAAAAAATCTTCTTATTTCTCACCATTATGAAGGAAAGTGGATGGATTCACTCACTTCAATGCATGCACATCCATCAGAGCAGCAGCCACCACAACGCCTGCCCATGCAGTCTTTATTGTACATTTCATCCTTTCAATACCATCTGAAGTCTATTGTGCTGCCAGTTCTGAGGACACTAAAAAGGAATATATGCGTAATTTGTCTGCAGTGAGTCAGACAAGGTAGTTTAGCCTTTCTGATCCATCAGACAGGGCACCAATTGTATGCATGACTATAATGTCCTCTAGCAATGCAGGGACACATTGGTTTCAGCGGTCTGGGGAGGGTAAACATGCTGGAGGGGACAGTGCCATCAATCAGCACATAATCGGAGAAGGCACACTGTCAATGACAAAAGAGAAATAAACAAGACAGCCAGGATGATTTAGCAAATATTCTTTACTAAAGTGAAACAACAGCAGGATTTATCAGACGCTACCAACACGAATCATACTTCAGTGGACGCTGTCAGTGTGCAAGGCAGTTAGTGACCAAGTAATTGTGACCCGAAAGACATTTGAGTGACAGAAACAGAGAGCAGGAGAGGTTGTTAGGACAAAGACAATGGGAGAAGGAAGCTAAAGCAACCTGAGGGGACATGCAACCTTCATCACTTCTACTTTAAAAAGACAGCAGCTGCAGCCGTTGGTCATGGCTGTGGACCTGAGAAGATGTCCTTCACATGTGGATGTGCCCCCCCTGAACATAACGCGACCAGTTCTCCAGAAGGTTCTCTTAATATACAACTCCACAGGTTTCTCTATAGAGCCCCCCCTACAGGTTTCTCTATAGAGCCCCCCCTACAGGTTTCTCTATAGAGCACCCCCTACAGGTTTCTCTATAGAGCCCCCTCTACAGGTTTCTCTATAGACCTCCCCCTACAGGTTTCTCTATAGAGCCCCCTACAGGTTTCTCTATAGAGCCCCCTACAGGTTTCTCTATAGAGCACCCCCTACAGGTTTCTCTATAGAGCCCCCTCTACAGGTTTCTCTATAGACCTCCCCCTACAGGTTTCTCTATAGAGCCCCTCTACAGGTTTCTCTATAGAGCTCCCCCTACAGGTTTCTCTATAGAGCCCCCTACAGGTTTCTCTATAGAGCCCCCTCTACAGGTTTCTCTATAGAGCCCCCCCTACAGGTTTCTCTATAGAGCCCCCCTACAGGTTTCTCTCTAGAGCCCCCCCTACAGGTTTCTCTATAGAGCTCCCCCTAGAGGTTTCTCTATAGAGCCCCCTCTACAGGTTTCTCTATAGAGCTCCCCCTACAGGTTTCTCTATAGAGCTCCCCCTACAGGTTTCTCTATAGAGCCCCCTCTACAGGTTTCTCTATAGAGCCCCCTACAGGTTTCTCTATAGAGCCCCCTACAGGTTTCTCTATAGAGCCCCCTACAGGTTTCTCTATAGAGCTCCCCTACAGGTTTCTCTATAGAGCCCCCTACAGGTTTCTCTATAGAGCCCCCTACAGGTTTCTCTATAGAGCTCCCCCTACAGGTTTCTCTATAGAGCCCCCTACAGGTTTCTCTATAGAGCCCCCCCCTACAGGTTTCTCTATAGAGCTCCCTCTACAGGTTTCTCTATAGAGCCCCCCCTACAGGTTTCTCTATAGAGCCCCCTACAGGTTTCTCTATAGAGCCCCCTACAGGTTTCTCTATAGAGCTCCCTCTACAGGTTTCTCTATAGAGCCCCCCCTACAGGTTTCTCTATAGAGCTCCCCCTACAGGTTTCTCTATAGACCTCCCCCTACAGGTTTCTCTATAGAGCCCCCCCCTACAGGTTTCTCTATAGAGCCCCCATACACTAAAACACTATGCATAAATATCTATTACATGAATATCCATACATCCATTTTCATCCACCTGGCCCAGTTTAATATGCAACCAAATGTGTATCCAATGTACTGTCTGTATTAGGGGGTCCCTGCTCGGTCCCTCTTTCAGCTAAGGGGTCCTTAGGGGGCCTAATAAAAACATTGAAGTGCCCTCATTTAGGACACATAAAAGTAAAAAGAATATCTCAAAAAGGAGAACGCCGACCGGTCTCGACTACAGAGAGGAGTCAACCAGAGTAGAAAGTTTTGATTCTTTATACAGACATACAGTCCCAGCAGCTAATGCTACGCTACATGTATTTACTTTTAATGGACTCAAGCCAGATTCAAGCTTCTCGTTAGGGGTTAACAGTCAAACACGTACGCCGTGTTGTCGACAAAGATAATGCATGTGTCAAAATAATTTATCTTTCTGGCTTTTCAAAGCTTTCAACCCAATCTTACTTCTTCAGCAAATGGGGCTGGCTGCGTCAGGGACTTTGTTGACGTGAAATGAACGTAAGGGACAATGTCTAATACTGCAAAGCCGTTAGTGAATAGTTCATTTAAGCAAAATAACACACTTTACATAAAGTTAGGATTCCATTTCTGGATATGTTTAGGCGTCTACATCTTTGGTTTTGGATGAGTAAGAAGTAATTTAACTTGAGGTTCATCCAGGGCACCAAGCTCCCGTTCCACCACATCCCAAAGATGCTCTATTGGGTTGAGATCTGGTGACTGGGGGGGCCATTTTAGTCCAGTGGACTCATCGTCATGTTCAAGAAACCAATTAGAAATGATGTGATCTTTGTGACATGGTGCATTATCCTGCTGGAAGTAGCCATCAGAGGAGGGTACATGGGGGCCATTAAGGGGGGGACATGGTCAGAAACAATGCTCAGGTAGGCCGGGGAATTTAAACCAGGCCCAATGGCACTAAGGGGCCTAAAGTGGGCCAAGAAAACATCCCCCCCACCATTACACCACCACCACCAGCCTGCACAGTGGTAACAAGGCCTGATGGTCCATGTTCTCATTCTGTTCTGACTCTACATCTGGAGGTCTCAACAGAAACCAGACTCATCAGACCAGCAACAGTCTTCAACTGTCCAATTTTGGTGAGCTCTTGCAGATTGTAGCCTCTTTTTCCTATTTGTAGTGGAGATGAGTGGTACCCGGGGGGGTCTTCTGCTGTTGTAGCCCCCCCCCCTCAAGGTTGTGCGTATACTGCTGGAAGTAGCCATCAGAGGAGGGTACATGGGGGCCATAAAGGGGGGGACATGGTCAGAAACAATGCTCAGGTAGGCCGGGGCATTTAAACCAGGCCCAATGGCACTAAGGGGCCTAAAGTGGGCCAAGAAAACATCCCCCCCACCATTACACCACCACCACCAGCCTGCACAGTGGTAACTGTGCAGTTCCATAAGAGAAACTTTTATTAAGAAAAAAGGAAACTTCACTTAACCGGCAAGTGAGATTAAACTAGCACTGCCACTTAATTCTACACCAGTTGTGTGTTTGTGTGCCTATTTGGAATATGCCTTATCTTCATATTTAAAGTACTGGGTACCTGGAAGCTGCCCAGTACAACCAGCTTCACACTGTCGGCTGCCGAGCAGCTCTGCTAAGGTGGGGATTAAGTGTCCTGCATCACTGCACTCTGATATTGCCAACATTGTGCAGGAAGTGACCGATTTCTCCAATCAGCTTTTCCCAACTGGACTGAATTATTACTTTTCGGTCTTAAGATCACATATCTGAACTCCAGATCACTGCTCCTCATTACCAATCCGTAATCTTTCCTCTCAAACAGGTATTCCAACCAGCTTGGATTCAGGGGAATAGTGGATAAAGATGTCCGAAACCCTCCACTGTGCAGTATTTTTCTTTCTGGTTAGAGTGGATGTTGACTTTCACATCTGCTGAAGCATGGAATGAGTTGAGAAAATAGCTAATGAAGTCAAACCAGAGGGTAAAGCTCCAAGTTTAGAGGAACTATACAAATTAAAATACAGGTTACATTTTTACATTCATAATTACTGGCTAAAATAAAGACACACAGTGTTGTCTCTGCACAACACAGCATTCCTCTTCTTTAACGGTGTGTTTGTATACATCAATCTGTGGTAATTGTGTCCCAGACAGAATACTGTGTAGATAACGTCGGCACATGAGGCACAGTTGGAACTTTTAATGTTGTGGTATTTATTTCCCCATTCGGTCTGATCCTGTATTTTTAATCGATGTTGTCGTCTTTGTTGTCATGGGCTGTGTGTCAACTTCTTTGCTACTGCAGCAAAATGAATTGCCCCTCAGGGACAAATAAAAGTCTTGAACTTGAACTTGAACATCCATCAGCACATCCAGGCACACTGAGACAAATCTGATACAAGCCAACTTTGACATTAACCCTCATGTTGCCTTCATGTTGTCCTCATGTTGTCCCCGTGTTGTCCCCGTGTTGTCCTCGTGTCGTCTTCATGTTGTCCTCGTGTCGTCTTCATGTTGTCCTCATGTTGTCCTCATGTTGTCCTCATGTTGTCCTCATGTTGTCCTCATGTTGTCCTATATCAATGTTCTTTTTAATTCCCCAAAATAACATGATTGATTCCACACAACGCTCTTTGCCAAGTACAAATCTCTACTTTCATTAATTTTAGGGGCGTCTTATTCAATTTTATAGCAAATTGAAGTGCAATTGAAATAGTATTGAGTAAAAGTTGACGTAATTTCCTAGAAATGAGGTTTATTGACCAGAAATTCCAAAAATAACTGTAAAACTAAAGTTAATAAGTCATTGTTACGTAGTGTTAAACGTCAAAAAAGTGACAAACATTGAAAAAAGCGCCAACAAAAGTGTTGATTTTCAATTTTGACGGGAAGACGATTATTGTTTAACACGAGGATTGAACAATAATCAAATACCTTTTCAGCCAGTGCCTCCAAATGATCTAAATCTGTGGAAACTGGATGAGATATCTCCCTGGCAGAGCCTGGTTGGCTGAATGTGGAGCGATCTCTCTGACAGCGGTCCCGCTGTGCTAAATCACTGAGGTTGTGGACCTTGGAAAATCAGTATTTTTTTTTTTTTTTTTGAAATTCTTTATTAGGAATAGTCCCTTGAGATGTGACATCTCGTTTTCGAGGGAGTCCTTAAAGACAGCAAAAAATAAAAATACAGTACATATATTTATGTATAGTATTGTAGTGTATTTGTGGTATTGTATTTATTCTCTAGTTTTTATGGGTATGATGGCGAGTGTGAGCACTGTAATTTCCATTTTTATGGATGAAATGAACTTGACTTGACAAGACATTTATTAATGTGACAATGATTATGAAACTGTGGAGTCACCTAACACGACAACTGGCCAATTTATGACGATGGCATTGCGTTGTTGAAAGATTTCTTTGGACATTTTTAAAAGATCTAAAGCTTAGTTAAAGTTCAGTTAAGAAGAATACGTCATCTTTTCTCTACTTCTTCATTCATCACTCAATTTAAGCCTCATGGCGTCTATCCATCAGTTCAAAATCTAATGTCAATGCCAGGTGAGATTCAGAATGGGAAACAAATGAATTAATTAGTGTGACGGAAAGCAGATTCAGCACGAAATTCTGTGAGCAGGGCTTTGCTTCAGTCTCATCCTTCTCATCGAGAATGTGTCCAGCAGCAGGCAGCTGTTTTCTGCAGGCTGAGGATATATTTGATGTTGACAGTAGACAAAGGCACAGCATTGTTCACGTCCTTGTCTGCATACTTTGCATGTACTTGAAGGATCAAAAAGTAAGGCCATTAGAGAGCAGACCAGGACCAAAATACCCCTGGATGCTTTCCTTTGGAAGTAGAGCTGGGCAATATGGAGAAAACCAAATATCACAAATACCTCTATGTTGATACTGTGACAATACTGTAGGATTGACAACTGGTGCTTTCACAACATATTAACACAATGAGAGTTTTGATGAACAATCATCAGTAATGTAGCCTAGAAATCTAGACGCACCCTAGCGGCAGTAACTGTAATCTGCAGCCAGGGTTGGTCTAGCAACTCTCCGTTGGCTTGCAAGCTGGAAAAACCAAATCCTGGTCAGGCCAATCACACTGTGTATGGAGTCAGTGGGCGGGCTTAACATAATGACGGCAGAGTTGCAACGGTTCCACATGAATTCCCTGCTACTTGAAAACAAAGAAGATGGCAGCTGCTGCTGGAGAACAGAGGTCTGTCCAATCGACTCTGGAAGACTTCCCGACCCTTGGATTGAGCCCAGCCAACAGAGAGTTCCCAGAACCAACATCTGGATGTGGATACAACGACAAAGTTGGCAATGGCAAATAATAGATCAGCTAGTAAGTCTGGTAAGTTCAGACAAGGACATCAATATACTGTAACGTAGTCTTCAAATCATGCCAAATTACGATATCCAATTTTTAAGATGATATCTAGCCTTGTATAGCGTTGTTGATATAATATTGATATATTGACCAGAGCTATTAGGAAGTTCTGATATTTCACAATTACACTACCTGGGGACACAGATTGCAGATTGAGATGGAGAGTTATAGTGACTCCATTGTGACATTATAGTTTCTGGTCAAAACCGCCATAGTTATTAGACCGAGGTTACATTTGTCTTTTCAACGGGACTTTTTGTCATCCAATCACGCCAGGATGTCTTAACTGTCAAGTTGGTACGCTCCGAGATTGGATCACACCCGCATTGGGATCCGATCAACCGGACCACATGCTAAGGTAGCCTGGCTCGCACTGACTCTACATCTCAGTGAGATGTGGACAGCATGTGGACACAATCCAGACCGAGAGATCATTTCTACGGGCGAGAACAAAGGAAGAGGAAGAAAACTGCGGCTGGATCACAGCTAAGAGACGCTGTCTCACAACACAATGCTAACTTCTGAGGATGCACACAACCAAAGTTCTGTAGGAGCCCAGGAAAAGTTCATTTACAGTATACGTATAAAAAAACCTGTTGACTAATCCACTAAATGTGAATGAGGTGAAAGTCCTCTAAATAAACATAGTGTTTGTCTGTTCCTCAGTTTGTCCCCATTCACAATGAAGTACATCATTTTTTCATCCAGCCCTATAAAAAACACTAGCTGAGAACCATTAAATAAGCTTCTTTCAGCACAGCCAAAAGACTGTCTGAGTCAGTGTTATTATTAGCTGCACAATGATAAAAGCACCCTTTAAAACAAGAGAGAGAATATTTTATGGGCTTTCCCCTCAGGAATAAATCCTATTAAAGAGTTAATCCAATCCAAAAACGTGCTGTTCTTTGCAGAACTACAAACTACCCAAGTGTGTCGTTTCTTTAAATTAACTGGGTCTATTGATTGAACGCACACTGCTGACATATTCCCCTCAATCCTACAAAGACCTTTATATTAATCTTGACAAGGCAGCATCTGGAAGTGTATGCCGGAGCATGTTGTGCAGGAATAGACACAAACTTGACACTGATTTTTGCTTCCATGCTAATGAAAATGGACTAACAAACATGGTTTCAATAATTACACATGCATAATGTCTAAGCTACTGTTCCGGTTGGACTCGTCCCTAACTCTAATTTTATATCCTGAAACACATGATTTCAATAATGTGGTATCATTGTTGGGCAGTGCAAAGCTTTATATGGAGCTCAGATTGGGCCCACTTAATTTATTTCACATTAAAAACATGACTACCTTTAGTGTGTGTGTGTGTGTGTGTGTGTGTGTGTGTGTGTGTGTGTGTGTGTGTGTGTGTGTGTGTGTGTGTGTGTGTCTATATGCATGGAAACATCATCAACAGCATCATATGTGACTGGAAGATGAGATATCCAATTATCTGTTGCCGTGTTGAGGCTGATAGAAGCCGGCACACAGATCTGTCAAAGTCAACACTGATACCAAAACTCACAAAACATCATCTAGTGTGTCACAAAGTATTTCAACGTCTGTCTCGTCTCAGTCAGCCCACATTTCTGCTCCAACCAGCTTCTCTGTCAAGCTTTAGTAACAAAGCTCTAACCTTATACACCCGTTAACAGCTAACCTGCCATACACTAGAAGACTCTGAACAGACTTTAAAAGACTAAAGTCTGACACCATCTCACATCTAAAGATGCCATACCATGCAGGGTTCACCATGCAGGGTTCACCATGCAGGGTTGGCCATGTTGGGTTCAGCATGCAGGGTTGGCCATGTTGGGTTCGCCATGCAGGGTTGGCCATGCTGGGTTCACCATGCAGGGTTGGCCATGCTGGGTTCACCATGCAGGGTTGGCCATGTTGGGTTGGCCATGTTGGGTTCGCCATGTTGGGTTCAGCATGCAGGGTTGGCCATGCTGGGTTCACCATGCAGGGTTGGCCATGTTGGGTTCGCCATGCAGGGTTGGCCATGCTGGGTTCGCCATGCAGGGTTGGCCATGTTGGGTTCGCCATGCAGGGTTGGCCA
Source organism: Percina caprodes (assembly GCA_013375575.1). Taxonomy (NCBI): domain Eukaryota; kingdom Metazoa; phylum Chordata; class Actinopteri; order Perciformes; family Percidae; genus Percina; species Percina caprodes. Next base: position 553,910 of record JABXJD010000267.1, on the reverse strand, counting down.
TGCTGGGTTCACCATGCAGGGTTGGCCATGCTGGGTTCGCCATGCAGGGTTGGCCATGCTGGGTTCACCATGCAGGGTTGGCCATGTTGGGTTGGCCATGTTGGGTTCGCCATGTTGGGTTCAGCATGCAGGGTTGGCCATGTTGGGTTCGCCATGCAGGGTTGGCCATGCTGGGTTCACCATGCAGGGTTGGCCATGCTGGGTTCACCATGCAGGGTTGGCCATGTTGGGTTGGCCATGTTGGGTTCGCCATGTTGGGTTCAGCATGCAGGGTTGGCCATGCTGGGTTCACCATGCAGGGTTGGCCATGTTGGGTTCGCCATGCAGGGTTGGCCATGCTGGGTTCGCCATGCAGGGTTGGCCATGTTGGGTTCGCCATGCAGGGTTGGCCATGCTGGGTTCACCATGCAGGGTTGGCCATGCTGGGTTCGCCATGCAGGGTTGGCCATGCTGGGTTCACCATGCAGGGTTGGCCATGTTGGGTTGGCCATGTTGGGTTCGCCATGTTGGGTTCAGCATGCAGGGTTGGCCATGCTGGGTTCACCATGCAGGGTTGGCCATGTTGGGTTCGCCATGCAGGGTTGGCCATGCTGGGTTCGCCATGCAGGGTTGGCCATGCTGGGTTCACCATGCAGGGTTGGCCATGTTGGGTTGGCCATGTTGGGTTCGCCCACCATGCAGGGTTGGCCATGTTGGGTTGGCCATGTTGGGTTTGCCATGCTGGGTTCACCATGCAGGGTTGGCCATGTTGGGTTCGCCATGCAGGGTTGGCCATGCTGGGTTCACCAAGCAGGGTTGGCCATGCAGGGTTGGCCATGTTGGGTTCACCATGCAGGGTTCACCATGCAGGGTTGGCCATGTTGGGTTGGCCATGCAGGGTTGGCCATGCAGGGTTGGCCATGCAGGGTTGGCCATGCAGGGTTCACCATGCAGGGTTCACCATGTTGGGTTCGCCATGCAGGGTTCGCCATGCAGGGCTGGCCATGCAGGGTTGGCCATGCTGGGTTCACCATGCAGGGTTGGCCATGTTGGGTTGGCCATGCAGGGTTGGCCATGCTGGGTTCACCATGCAGGGTTGGCCATGGAGGGTTGGCCATGTTGGGTTCACCATGCAGGGTTCGCCATGCAGAGCTGGCCATGCAGGGTTGGCCATGCTGGGTTCACCATGCTGGGTTCACCATGCAGGGTTCACCATGCAGGGTTGGCCATGCAGGGTTCACCATGCAGGGTTGGCCATGCTGGTTTCACCATGCAGGGTTCACCATGCTGGTTTCACCATGCTGGTTTCACCATGCAGGGTTCACCATGCAGGGTTCAGCATGCAGGGTTCGCCATGCTGAACGTCTGGCGCCAAAAGTCCGTCAAAAGCATCTGCATGTGGTGTCTGAACAGCAATGCTGGATGATGTTG
>JABXJD010000267.1:497500-547500 GCA_013375575.1 Percina caprodes | reverse complement strand
CACTGGGGGGCGGATTACCTTCAGAACAAACTGAGGAAATGAAATCATCAGCTGAGGCCGAAGCCAGAGAGAGAGAGAGAGAGAGAGAGAGAGAGAGAGAGACAGAGAGAGAGAGAGAGAGAGAGAGAGAGAGAGAGAGAGAGAGACAGAGACAGAGAGAGAGAGAGAGAGAGAGAGAGAGAGAGAGACAGAGAGAGAGAGACAGAGACAGAGACAGAGAGAGAGAGAGAGAGAGAGAGAGAGAGACAGAGAGAGAGACAGAGAGAGAGAGAGAGAGAGAGAGAGAGAGAGAGAGAGACAGAGACAGAGACAGAGAGAGAGACAGAGACAGAGAGACAGAGAGAGAGACAGAGAGAGAGAGAGAGACAGAGAGACAGAGACAGAGAGAGAGACAGAGACAGAGAGAGAGAGAGAGAGAGAGAGAGAGAGACAGAGAGAGAGAGAGAGACAGAGAGAGAGAGAGAGACAGAGACAGAGAGAGAGAGAGAGAGAGAGAGAGAGAGAGAGAGAGAGAGAGCAGAATACAGCCACCTTTAGGTTAATGAGCTATGAAATGAAATGTGAGTCTTTGCCTGCAGCCCACATCCCTCTAAACATCAGCTAACACTGCCATCAATTACCTGCAGCCACAAGGGCCTAATGGGGGCGCTTAGGAGTGAGGGAGGAAAAAAAAAAGAGGAAGACATGTAAATAACATGCCATATATTAGGGTGCCCAGGTTTTTTTCAAATAAAGATCAATTTTTTGACTTATAACCTGCTCCACCTGTTAGAGGACCACACAAAATATACTGCACACACACACACACACACACACACACACACACACACACACACACACACACACACACACACACACACACACACACACACTTGGTGACCTAGTGATGGAGTGCACGCCCATATAGCGGCTAAGTCCTCCACCCAGAGGTCGCGGGTTTGACTCCGACCTGCAGCACTTTCCTGCCTGTCACAACAATAAAAGGCTTAAATGTCAAAAAGAAATCTTAAAAAAAGATAAAAATAAAAATAAAGCACGCCATAAACTGCATTTATACTAATCACAAGTACACAGACGGACACTAAATATAGAGATAATTGTAGGAAATGTGTATTGACTTCACACATATTGACTTTGTTAGCAAGACGGCAGGGGGAACTACGAGAGGATGAGCAGCGGAAAGGAGGAAGAATAAAAAAAACACATTCATTCAGCTTCAAATCTGCTCTGTGCCAAAAAAACGGCAAACTTGTTTTCAGGCTTGAATATTACCACCGTTTAAAAAGGATAATCAGAAAGCTTTAATGGTAAATGGATCCCTTCTGCTTCTGGCTGTCTTCTGCAGACTTTAGATTACGTCTAATATTGTATCTTCACACAGTCAACCCCTAACTGGATGTTTTCTTGTGCTGATAAATAGGTTTCAGGCTACGGTGTCGGAGGCAAAGGTGTACTGTTAACAGCGACAAACAGCAGCTGGCTTCAGAAGACGCCTGCGGCCGTGTAATTTGATTTTATATTAAAAAAAACTAAAAATCAAAACCGTTAAGCTGCAAAAGGAAACCGTTAACATTTAAGACTTACAGAAAAAGGGAGTGCTTTTTCTATTTTGGCATTTTCCTGTAATCACAACAATAAAATCTGATCCCGAGTTAACAGTCAGTAACTTCTGTATGTTTATTAAATCATCTTTCTTGTTTGTTTTTTTAAAATTGAGTTTCTAACATCTATTAAATCTCTGCAAGGAAAATAAAAACCCACAAATCACTCATAAATCATCATCTTTGGTAGGAGATATATATTATATTATTATATTATATATTATATTATATAATATTTATATTTCTACCAGGCAAATAATGTACTAGTAAGTGTTGTAGAGTCCTAGAAAACCATCAGACCCACAGATTTGTGGTTCATTCATTCCTTATATATATATATATATATATATATATATATAAGGAATGAAGGAAGCAAATGTGGTGCATGCTGGTTATAGTGCATTTCACCCCCGCCCGCCCGCAAAGTCCCATTGCTGAAAAAAAGACTGAAAAAGCACTGAATAGGTTGAAATTTGCCAAACAACACATTGACTGGCCAAAGGAGACATGGAGCAACATTTTGTGGACTGGAGAAAAACTGTTCTTTTTGGGTCTGAGGGCCACAGACAGTTTGTCCGACCCCCCCCCCCTGCACTGAATTCAAGCCCCAGTCCACTGTGAAGACAGTAAAGCATGGTGGTTATGGGGGTGTTTCTCATACTGTGGTGTTGAGCCTATGTATCCCAGACAGGGATCGTGGATCAGTTTCAATACATCAGAATACTTGAAGAGGTCATGTTGCCTCATGCTGAAGAGGAAATGAAATGAGTCTTTCAACAAGACAAGGACCCAGAACACACCAGTAAGGAGCAAAGTCTTGGTTCCAGATGAACCAGGTCGCTGTTATGTCAAATTGTCCGTCAAAGCCCGAAAGAACGCGGGTGCACAGGTGAAGAAAACAAATATATCACTTCCAATATCAGCGCATAACACAATAATCAATAACCGAGACCATAAACAACATAACGTGGCTCCTACATAGTATGCTACAATAAATAATAAAGACAATGCAGATGGACATACGACAAAGTCTCCATTTCATTAAATGTTCGTCTCTCAGGCTCATTTGGCTTCTTTCAGCGGTTTAATGTTCACACTCAAAAGCTGTTCTAGGATCACACAGAAGTAAATATAACGCCATGCAGAAATAACTCACTGCACTTTGTCTTCCACACTCTCTTTCTCACCCGTCCATCTTTACTCCCTCCTCTCGTCCTCTTTGACACTAACAAGCAGTGAAAACTCCTGGGTGCTCGAGTCCTATACAGCCAACAGTCATCTCAAATAAAATCATACGGCCTCTGCGCTGCTATCTTAACCTCGCACGCAGCCTGTCAGCTCCAAACACCGTCACTAGAAAATGGACTCAAAGTGCTTCTGAAACGTCAGACTTCTGATGAAACAGGTACGTTTGGTGATGAAACCGGATCAAATGCAACAGTCGTGGTGTACCATCTGGTCCGTATGCGGGCCTAACAAATCCTCCAGCTGTACAATACTGCCGGAGTGCTGCTTGACATTAAACCCGGAAAATGACCCTATTATTGGGTCAAATTTTGAAGAACTAGCATTATTCATAAAGCGCTGGGTACCGAATTCAACACTCTTTAGGCACCGATCGAACTGCCTCTAAAGTATTGAGTTTTAAAAAAAATACCCAAATTTCAACACCTAAGGAGAACGTCTCATCAGCGTCAGTGAGCCAATAAGCATGCTTCTACCAAGAGCTAATAATGCTGCTGATTGGCTGTTTAACCCTCGTTTGTCCAAATTTTACCGGTTAACAAAAACTTTCTATATCAGAAAAGAACGTTGAAAAAAGTGACAAATGTTAAAAAAATTCAACAAACATTTTTTTAAAACGCTGAAAAAGTGACCAAAAAACATCAAAAACATCGGAAAAAGCGACAAAGAAATTGTTAAAAAATTTACTAAAAAATAATTTAAAAAATGCCCAAAAAGTGACAAATACGAATAAAATCGATAAAAAACACTTTTTTAAAATGCTGAAAAAGTGACCAAAAACATCGGAAAAAGCGACACAGAAATTGTTGAAAATTTTACTAAAACATAATTAAAAAAAACGTTAAAAAAGTGACAAACAAATGGGAATAAAATTGACAAAAACGGTGAGAAAAGTGTAGAAAAAGGACAACAAACTGTCAAATTTCAACCCAGAAAAACCCAAAGTTGCAGGTCAACGGGAAGACAACACGAGGGTTAAGCTACACGCTGCAGAGACACGCAGTGAAAACTCTACGTAGCGCAGAGACGGCTCACCTAACAGCAGCTAAACAATTAAAATGAAGATTTGTGCAGTAAAGTTGTGATTTCTTTTTGTTTTTTAAAATTGGGTAAAGTAACGTTTAGGAACCAGTATCAAAGTCACGGTATTGGAATCGGTACTCAGCCCTAGATTCATATAATTATGTCAATGTCTAGGTATAAGCACAATGAAACCCATTAAAGAGAGGAAGACATCAATTTGAACCCTCGTGTTGTCCTCGGTCAAACTGACCCGTTTTCCTTTATCAATGTTCTTATGATGAAAACGATGGCGGAGGCGTGAGGATGTAGACAAACACCTGACACTTCACCTGCCAAATGAAGAAGTGTACTTCATCCTGTACTTAAGTAAGTTGAGGTAGAAATCCTGACATTATATTAACTAAATATAATTCAAAATGAGCTAATTAACAGCACGAGCTGGAGGATTATGGCTGCTCGGGTGCTTTGCTGTAGTGTATGTGCCACACTTTTGAGAGCTCAATGGGAAATTGTTGGGTTTTCTGTTCATCAAAACACCAAGTTTGAGCCCCCTCCTGTCACTTCAGTCATGCTGGTTATTGATGCTTATGGTTACCACACAGATCCTAATCTGTTAGAAAAAACAGACACGTATAAAGACATATTCCAGGAAAAGATGTATTGAAGGTTAAAGCCCAATTTACAGTATATTCGTAGCTAATCACTGTTATTATCTCATTCGCTCTACCACACGCTTCCCACGCATACACACACATGCTCCTAAAGAGATACGCTACAACAACCTCAGGCCACTCACGTAGGCTGCGATGAAAGCTCTGCGTAGATCGTGAAATAGTTCGGCCGATGTATTCGAACATTACTCACGGGAGATGAATCCACACACACTGAGGGCCTTTGGCCCATTGGCTCTTCACAAACCATACATTTATGTTCCACAGGGAGGCCGCTCGAGCTCTCTCTATGCATGTGTGTCTGTGTACACACACACACACACACACACACACACACACACACACACACACACACACACACACACACACACACACACACACACACAGCTCCCTAAGCAGTTGACTCTCAGGCCAAAGTGATTGTTAGAGGCAGAGCGATGCAAACAATTGTTTGGGCAGTGTGTTGAGATATAATCCCTTCATCTGGGCTCTCTCTGCTTCTGTCTTTTCATATCTCCCACACACACACACACACACACACACACACACACACACACACACACACACACACTCACACACACACACACACACACACACTCCCTTTGCCCAGCATGGCCCAAGACAGTGTGTAACTGTGTCACCTCCCTATATTTGCAGCTTGTGTCTCTCCCTGCCTGGTCCTCACTCCTCAGATATCAGATAAGACCAAAACAAAGACAATGCTGCATGCAGATGGACAAGTTAAAGGTACGATATCATGGGGCAATGTAGCCTTTAAAAGTCCTGGGTGTCCCCAGCATACTAATGTCTCATACACTGCTTGTTAATATTTTAGCATACAGTGGGTTACACTGTGAATGTAGTTTTAAATACAGCCTCTTTATTACTCAAATTAAAAGACTGGTGGTCCGTTGCATCCACAGATGCTGGAAAGGCGACATTACATCTCACTGCTTTTACCCCTAATATTTCATGTTTATGTCTTTGCTTGCATTTGGCTAATTAGAGCTCTTTTTGCCATCAGAATTATGGAAAATTAAGTAGCTGACTCCCACAGAAGCACGACATGTTTATGCAACTTTTGCCATTATAATTTCATCCAAGCACTTAGTCTAAATTAGTAAAGATTCTGCTATTTCCATACTTAGAAACAGCCAAATACATGTTGCTACTAGTCATAAATCCTTCCCACCAGATATGTAATATAAGACAGTAACTTAGAACATTATTATTAATAATAATAATTGATATCAAGTGGTGCATTTCACTGTAGCCTTGAGGTCTGTAGCCTAGAGGTCTGAAGGGGTAATCAATTTTCCAAAAAGGGAGACCCAATTTGAAAGGGACTCCGTGAGTCCTGAGGATCATAAGACATGGCAGCAGTATGATGGGTCACCCTTCAACAAGCACATCAACATGTCACATCTTCTTCTGCGATGATGATGATGCACCACGTCATCAGAGCTGATAACAAGTCTGCTTGGACCTGCACACTCAGGTACAGATAGCTCTATTTATCCCGAAGGGCGACTCGGTTTCTACAGTCCACCAAACCACGTCTGGGCCTTCATGCTGCCAGCCAGCGACAGAGGGAGCGCAACAACACGGCATCTGGGAAAGATCCAGAAGAATATAACTAGGACCACACTAACTGACCAACTGTACGTGTGTAGTATCTAGATATTGGTATTTTTCAGTATTTTTAGACGTTATATATTCATATTTATCACTCTACAATAACATGGCATATGGGGAAGATCCAGAAGTATACAACAAGAAAAATATTTCAAATAAGAACTGAATAAAGGGCGATAAAGGACAACAAGGAGAGGAAAGACATGATAAAATAATACATTTGATAAAGTGTCAAATGTGTATTGCACATAACAAATTACAATCCGCCATCTTAATCGCATAACCAGTACTCAACCCAATTAGAGAGAATATAACTAGGACCACACTAACTAACCAACTGCATGTATCTAGTATCTCGATATTTATATTTTCCAGTTTTTTTAGACGTTATATATTTACATGTATCACTCTACATGCTCTGCACACCCTTATAAGCATTTAAGCATTTATTTATTTTAATTTATATAACTAATAACTTGACTTTTCCATTGTGTTTTTAACAATTTGAAAACAAAGTCTTTTATATCAGAAATATGGATTTCTTTCACCCATGTTGCCCTAAAATAACACGGATGATTCCATATGTTCTTCAGGTAAATTAATGATTACTTCATTGAGTTTTTTGGGTGTTTTATTTAATCTTATAGCATTTTAATTCTTTCTTTAATGGTTTCCAAACAGTATCAGGACTAAACTTTGACATCTACCATCTGAGATCCACTCAACATCCTCTGATCCTATTAGTCAAAATAATTCATAATTTCTGTCTTGTTAACTAAAAACGTATGTATAATTTGATATAAATGATGTTTGTTGACCATGAATTCCAAGAATAAGTGTCAAACCCGTTATTAAACCAGCTCAGGTTTTTTTTTTAAAAGCGCCAAAAGATGGAAAAAGTGACAAATAAATCAGAAAAAGAGACAAAAACATTGGAAAAGCACAAAAAAAAATTCAGGTTAACTGATTTTAGCTGTAAAGCCATCTTAAAATTCCCAGTAAATGAACACTGCCTTGCTCCTCCCATCAGTCTGACGTACTGGGACGGCCTTCTCGTTAGTCGTTGCTGTTGGGGGACAACTTGGTAATAAGTTGCTGGTATTTTAATTGGACTTGGCCATCATCAAGGCATTCAGCTGGCTGATATATTCAGTAACATACTCCAGCAAAGACTGCTGTATATTGTTCTGGATCCATTTCTACCTGTTGTGCACCTGGGCCTCTTTAAAGCAGATGAAGAACACTCCATGATGCTCTGGAGCCATGTTACAGGCTTTATATCTGTGTAACAAAGCACACAGCTTCTCTCTACCTGGGTTCATCATGGGTGTGTGTGTGTGTGTGTGTGTGTGGGGGACAGACACGTTTTCTGCCTTAATGAGACTTGCTGAGCAAAATGCTGCATGTTTGTGTGTCTGTGTGTGAGTTAAGTGTACAACTCCAGATAGCAGATGTAAGCAGCAAAACAGTAGGAGGCAACAAACACACACACACACACACTACACCTGTTATCAGTGTACAGAAGAGTAAATGATCAGGGACATAGGCTCAAACCTCAGGGTCAGGGAGAGCTAGAGGTGTGCTGTAACAAGAGAGAGTGTGTGTGTGTGTGTGTGTGTGTGTGTGTGTGTGTGTGTGTGTGGCTTGACTGTCAGCCATCCCATCGCTGTGTAGCAGAGGCTGCTGCTGCTTTGTCTGCCATACAATAGTGATTAGGAGGGCGACAGAGGCAGAAGGAAAGCGAGTGAATCTTATTGTGTATTATACAATGGCATTTTAGAGGAATGCGAGAGAGAGAAATAGAGATGAAAAGAGGCTGTATTGTCTGTTGTACAATAGTATTTAGCAGGATGAGCGGAGAAGAAAAGAGGGGATTTAACCGGAGATTGACTGGATCTGGTGGACTGTCATTTCAAAGCTGGGCTACATTAACATAAATACACTTGTACAATATGTGAGGACTCCTGATTGGTTGTTTCAATTATTCAAACCTTTATCAATAGTTGGGTGTAGGTCCGGTCTTGGACTCGAGTCTGGACTAAAGACCGTTTTTCTATGGTCTCGGACTTATCTCGGACTCGCTAGTATTTGGACTCGGACTTATCTCGGTCTCGGCCACTGGTCCTGCCAGATGTGGCTTTTGGACTTCTGGTCTCGACCGAGTCCAGGTGTCTTTATTATAATATATATTATATATATTATATTATAATAATATTGGAGGGAAAGTGAAATCCAAAATGATTGTCTTGATACTGTCATGCATAAGACCTTTATTCTGTCCTGGACTCGGTCTTGTCTTGGACTTGAACCTCTTTGGACTTGACTTAGACTCGACTAATCCTGGTCTTGAACTTGTCTTGGACTCGACAAAGGTGGTCTTGACTACAGGCCTGGTATAGGGCTCGGCAACATGCAATAAATCAGATATCACAATATTCTGCTCCAAATACCTCGATGTCGATATGGCAACGACATCGGAGGGTTGACAGCTGGTGCTTTGATGAATAATCATTAGTGATGTGGGTAAAGACAAATAATAGAACAGCTGGTAAGTGCATGAAAATGACATCACTGTGCTGTAATGCAGCCTTTAAAACAGGGACACTTAAAGCATATTACGATACTACAGTATCCAAAATCTAAGATGATTTCTAGTCCCGTATCATAATATCAATATTACATTGATATATTGCATTACCCAACCCTAGTATTATAGGTATTAAACTCCTTGGTGGGGTCGGTAGAAAGACAACGGCAGAAAGTTCATTTTTAAGTCAGACAATTCCAGATTTGAATTATAATTTTAGACTATTTTATTCAACGTATGAACGTAGGTTTGTGTGGCTGCCTGTCTCGTCCTCACATCACCACCTGGTATTGGTCGTTACCCAAGTTCCAGTGTGGATACCAAAAGACATTTTTTAACTGTTTTTTGTTTTTGAAGTATGGCTTTTATTTTATCTTAGTATAGAAAATGTTAAATCTGCAATCTGCACGGCCCCCTGAGTAGCCCATAGGTTGTCTGTACATTTGTCTTTTAATGGTTTTTAACCCCGTGCTTGTCGTTGCGTATGTAACTCAGCAGCAAAGTAAGTTACTCAATGTCCAAAACGAATTCCTCCTCAGGGAGACCAATAAAAGTACTTTGACTTTTTGACATGTTAGAATAGAATATAGAGAATAGAAAGCCTTTATCATTATACACAAGCACAGTACCGGTGCAATGAGACTGAAGCAAAAGCTTTACAGTGTTGACACGAAATATAAAAATATAAAATATAAAGTATAGGTAGTGCAGAGAAAAAAGGGGGGGGGACTGGTGCACAGTCCTGAGAGCTGTATACATAAATAAAATAGCTTTGAATACACATAGTGTGAAAAGTAGATAGATTCCAGTGTCCTTTAAGGTATTATAGAACCTACACAAGGTATTATAGAACATACACAAAGTATTATAAAACATACACAAGGTATTATATAACATATAAAATGTATTATAGAACCTATACAAGGTATTATGGAACCTACACAAGGTCTTATAGAACCTACACAAGGTATTATAGAACCTATACAAGGTATTATAGAACCTATGCAAGGTCTTATAGAACCTACACAAGGTATTATAGAACCTATACAAGGTATTATAAAACATATGCAAGGTCTTATGGAACCTATAAACAAGGTATTATAGAACATACACGAAGTATTATAGAACATACATAAGGTATTCTAGAACATACATAAGGTATTATAGAACATACATAAGGTATTCTAGAACATACATAAGGTATTCTAGAACATACATAAGGTATTATAGAACATACATAAGGTATTATAGAACATACATAAGGTATTATATAACATATAAAAGGTATTATAGAACATCTTGTGTCCTCATTTGCATAAACTTGGCTGGATTCAACTTTATGCAAATGACGCCTGCTTCTCTAAAGTCCCAGCGACACTACCAGAATGCATTGCTTCCATAGAAATGAATGGGGAGCGTTGAAATGGACCCCCTCCCTTTACCGTAGAGCTGGGAGAACATAACATCAACACTACAACATCGTTCAGGATTAAACTATACCAGATTTTACTAGTATAAAGTGAACACACAACCACATATTTCTTTACTTTGCCTCTCCTACTGTCTGATCACCCCCTTCTCTGCTGTGTTCTCCTCTGCTCCATCTGTTGTCTCCATGCAGATGTCCTCTAGCCTCCATTATCCTGATGGTGATGGAGCCAGGTCTGTCTCAGGATGGCTCTCCAACATCCTCTTCTTCTCCTTAAAGCAGCCCTGCTAGTCATCAACCTCCAACATTACTGTCTGTCTGACTTTGGGATGTGAAGAGTGTTTTTCTGCTTTCATGTCAGACGGGTAGGACAGCAGAAGTCTACCCCCCCCCCGCCCAGGCTAAAGTTAATTAAAAAGAGGAATAAAAAAAATATCTTTTGGAAATTGATCTTAATGCCTTAATTCAAAAAAAATAGGAAAATCCACCTTTCAGGACACCAGGTTTCTTTATGGATGAATAATGTTTCATAAATAAATAAATGTTTCTTTAAAATACAGGGGCAGAAATATACACCCCCCTATGTTAAAATACAGGGGGCAGAAATATACACCCCCCTATGTTAAAATACAGGGGGCAGAAATATACACCCCCCTATGTTAAAATACAGGGGGCATAAGTATACACCCCCCAATGTTAAAATACAGGGGCAGAAATATACACCCCCTATGTTAAAATACAGGGGCAGAAATATACACCCCTATGTTAAAATACAGGGGCATAAGTATACACCCCCTATGTTAAAATACAGGTGCATAAGTATACACCCCTATGTTAAAATACAGGGGCATAAGTATACACCCCCTATGTTAAAATACAGGGGCATAAGTATACACCCCTATGTTAAAATACAGGGGCATAAGTATACACCCCCTATGTTAAAATACAGGGGCATAAGTATACACCCCTATGTTAAAATACAGGGGCATAAGTATACACCCCTATGTTAAAATACAGGGGCATAAGTATACACCCCTATGTTAAAATACAGGGGCATAAGTATACACCCCCTATGTTAAAATACAGGGGCATAAGTATACACCCCCTATGTTAAAATACAGGGGCATAAGTATACACCCCTATGTTAAAATACAGGGGCATAAGTATACACCCCCTATGTTAAAATACAGGGGCATAAGTATACACCCCTATGTTAAAATACAGGGCATAAGTATACACCCCCTATGTTAAAATACAGGGGCATAAGTATACACCCCCTATGTTAAAATACAGGGGCATAAGTATACACCCCCTATGTTAAAATACAGGGGCATAAGTATACACCCCCTATGTTAAAATACAGGGGCATAAGTATACACCCCTATGTTAAAATACAGGGGCATAAGTATACACCCCTATGTTAAAATACAGGGGCATAAGTATACACCCCTATGTTAAAATACAGGGGCATAAGTATACACCCCTATGTTAAAATACAGGGGCATAAGTATACACCCCTATGTTAAAATACAGGGGCATAAGTATACACCCCTATGTTAAAATACAGGGGCATAAGTATACACCCCCTATGTTAAAATACAGGGGCATAAGTATACACCCCTATGTTAAAATACAGGGGCATAAGTATACACCCCTATGTTAAAATACAGGGGCATAAGTATACACCCCCTATGTTAAAATACAGGGGCATAAGTATACACCCCTATGTTAAAATACAGGGGCATAAGTATACACCCCTATGTTAAAATACAGGGGCATAAGTATACACCCCCTATGTTAAAATACAGGGGCATAAGTATACACCCCCTATGTTAAAATACAGGGGCATAAGTATACACCCCCTATGTTAAAATACAGGGGCATAAGTATACACCCCCTATGTTAAAATACAGGGGCATAAGTATACACCCCCTATGTTAAAATACAGGGGCATAAGTATACACCCCCTATGTTAAAATACAGGGGCATAAGTATACACCCCCTATGTTAAAATACAGGGGCATAAGTATACACCCCCTATGTTAAAATACAGGGGCATAAGTATACACCCCCTATGTTAAAATACAGGGGCATAAGTATACACCCCCTATGTTAAAATACAGGGGCATAAGTATACACCCCCCTATGTTAAAATACAGGGGCATAAGTATACACCCCCTATGTTAAAATACAGGGGCATAAGTATACACCCCCCTATGTTAAAATACAGGGGGCATAAGTATACCCCCTATGTTAAAATACAGGGGCATAAGTATACACCCCCCTATGTTAAAATACAGGAATATAAGTATGTCAACGAGTATTTCAATACAATCGACGTGCTTCCCCCTTTTGCTGTTTGCATTTCTGTTAATTACCAGTTGTATGACTGTGTGTTTTCTAAGAGAACTCGTCCATAGAAAGTGATTCACAGTTGTATTTGCGTTCATTTATATATCAGAGTGCATCATGGGACTTTTATCTGGGCTCCGGAGGCTCTTGGAGGCCATTTACCCGTCTGCATGCCCCCAGCGGGTCCCTGGGTCAGGGAGCGTCAAAAGCCTCAAAAAAGCTTCAAAAGTGGAACAAAAAGCGCCAAAAACGTATTAAAAAAAACGTACAAAAAATGTGTACAAAAAGCGTTGAAAATGTGTTAAAAAAGCGCCAAAAGTAACTGAGAAGCGTCAAAATGACTTAATCTGAGAGAAGTGAAATAATAACATTTGAAATAACAGAAAATGTTCTAAGTGTTTTACTTCAGCTGCAATTTTTTCTCCAATTTTTGTTTTTAATTACGGTTAACGAGCTGCCAGAACTTGTTTTATATATTTTATAACAGTCAGAGCTGCTTGGAGTGAAAAGAATGAGAAGAATATTTGCACTTATCTTGCATCAAAAATATACTTTCATTTGTATTTTATGACACGCCATGTTTTTCCATTAAGATTTTATGACTTCCACGACAGAACAGAACATTACAAGTGACACAACATACTGCACATGGACACAACATGACGGGGGGATATACTGAACATGAATAGGTCAACAACATTATGGCTTCATTGCATGGTGCGTCTTAATTAAGCAGCTCTCTCTTTATGGTTCTACACGGCTTCCGGTTCATCATAATTATTATATAGAGTCTGACTAGCAGGCATAAATCAGAGGAAATCAACATGAAAATACATTTCCACTCTTAATTTAAATGAGTGTATGAGACTATAAGACAGATTGACACAGACCTGAGACCTGCAGCACTCAAATCAGACCCTACATGACCCAATTGGGCTAAATAAAATCCTAAAACTGAATTAGAATTTGGGTCCCAGGTCAGGTTTGTGAGACTATAAAACTGAGAGGACATGTTCAGATCCCCCAGAAGGCCACTTAACTCTTGTGTCGTCCTCGGGTCAAATGGACCCATTTCTAAGTGTTTTATATCAGAAATATGGATTTCTTTGAACCAAATTGCCCAAAAATAACATGGATGAGTCCATATAATGTTCTTCAGGTAAATTAATGATTACTTTCATTGAATTTTTTGGGTGTTTTATTTAATCTTATAGATTTTAAAACAGTATCTGGGCTAATCTTTGACATCTCCCATCTGAGATCCACTCAACATCCTCTGATCTTAACTAGTAGTCAAAGTAATTCATAATTTCTGCCTTTTTAACTAAAAACTTATGTATAATTTGATATAAATGAGGTTTGTTGACCATGAATTCCAAGAATAGGTGTAAAACCTGTTATTAAACCAGCTCAGGTGTTTAAAAAAAAGCGCCAAAAGCTGGAAAAAGTGACAAATAAATCAGAAAAAAACGACAAAAACATTGGAAAAGCACCACAAATTGTCATTTTCAATTTTGACCTGGAAGGACAAGTTCATGGTTAACGGGAAGACAACACAAGGGTTGAGTGACCCAAATGAGCTCTGGTTAGCCCAAGTCCTCCTCTGGTGTGTTTTTTTGCAGCAAAAACCAATCTCTTAGTCTGTAAAAAGAAGAAATGCCCCTTTTCATCTTGACCTCTGCTCCGGTATTGCCCCCAGAGTCTCAAAAAAAAAGAAACCCCATCACAATCGAGGAAATAAGGGTCAATGGAGAAGATAAAAGATGTTTACAAGGAAGGAAAAAGATCCTGCAACACACAGCACAGTGGGGGGTGTTGGTGATCGCTATCATGTGACAGTTTTCCTATCTCCTCCGCGGTAATCTGGCAGAAGGTCGGGGATATCAAACCGGTGGCCAGACGTTTGGCTTAGTGGATTCCCAGGGATCTCAGTTTGGCTCTTCTCAACGAGCCTATTTATACCCGATCCAAGCTCCTCAAATACAAAATCTGTCCATCTGTGAAAATCAAAGCCAAACGCTTCACCTTTTTTTCTAATTCTTGTCATACGCCACTGTGAAGCACAGGGATACAGCAGAGTATTAACATGGCCATTTTACCTGAAATATGATGCAATACAGACCAAGAGAATCCGCCTGCAATAACATTTGTGAAGCATGTAATTAAGACTTTAAAGAAAAAAAAGTCAAATGGTCTCAGGTTGGTCCTCACTCAGGTGGATTTAACCCTCGTGTTGTCCTTTTGGTCAAATTTGACCCGTTTTCAGTTTTTTTTAAAAATGTCACAAAAAATGGGGCCGTCGAAATAAGCGCTGAAAATGTCAACATTAAAAATATCAAAAAACTTTGGAAAAAAACATCAAAAAAAGCACCCACAACATTGAAAATGTGACAAAAGTGTCCGAAAAAGTGATAATAATGTTGAAAAAGTGACCAAAACAGGGTTTTTTTCATGGTTGACAGGAAGACAACACAAGGGTTAAAGAAACACCTCCATGTTTTACAGCAGGGCTGTAGACCGTCTTTCTATGGTCTCGGACTTGTCTTGGTCTCGCTAGTATTTGGACTCGGACTTGTCTCGGTCTCAGCCTCTGGTCTTGCCAGATATGGCTTTTGGGCTTCTGGTCTGGACCGAGTCCAGGTGTCTTTATTATGTTGATAATAATATTGGAGGGAAAGTGAAACCCAAAATGATTGTCTTGATACTGTCATGCATAAGACCTTTATTCTGTCCTGGACTCGGTCTTGACTCAGGCTTGAACCTTTTTGGACTCGGTCTTGTCTTGACCGAGTCAAGACAAGAGACCTTTTTTCTGTCCTGGACTCGGTCTTGACTCAGACCCTAACCTTTTTGGACTTGTCTTGGACTCGACTAGTCCTGGTCTTGGACTTGTCTTGGACTCGAACCTTTTTGGACTCGGTCATGTCTTGGACTCAAACCTTTTTGGTCTTGGACTTGTCTTGGACTTGACTAGTCCTGGTCTTGGTCTAGTCTTGGACTCGACTAAGGTGGTCTTGACTACAGCCCTGTTTTACAGTTGTCCAGGCACACCAAAGGCATGAGACCACAGTTACATTTTATTTAAAACAATCTAGACCTTTATTATGTACCTGATACTCAAGCCAACGAGCTGCAGGAATACACTAAACCAGCATTATTTAATCAATATTGATTATGATGTTGCCCAGATTAATGGCTCAAATGCAAAATCTGATGCAGTTTAGAAGTTGTCTTTTTGGGGTTACATTTTCAAACAGAAAGAAAGATGAAAGATCTGAATTAAAACCTCATCAAAAGCTGCGAAGAAAACCTATCGGACATTCAACCTCAACCCAGTGTCCTAGAATGTATTTGGAAAACAATAATCCAGGCAAACAATAACAAAATATTAAATTAAAGTACCAGTTTCAATCTATGTGTACTGTGTTACTGATTCAGCCAATAAGATCCAACATTATCAGTTCAGCCTTAAGAGTCTTTAGATTTAGATCCTTTAGATTTAAAGAGATGGACAATACGTAGTCAATGTTGCCTTCTCTAGACCTAAAAAATCCAGACCCAAATCCGAGAGATTAAGGGTCTGGCATCGAGTAATGAAAGTCGACCATGTCAAGGGGGCGGGACCAAGCGTGCATTTGAAAATCTCACTGCACGCAATTGGATAACACTACGACCAATCACAACAACACACGGGGTGACGTATCCAGAGCCGTGGACGCTTAGCAACCAGCGGAGCTAACTGGTAGATTAGACTGTCATCATCTGTTCAGCTCGCCTCTGGCCCGCCCACATCAGATACACCAATGTGATTGGTGCAGCTCGCCTCTGGCCCCGCCTACATCAGATACACCAATGTGATTGGTGCAGCTCGCCTCTGGCCCCGCCCACATCAGATACACCAATGTGACTGGTGCAGCTCGCCTCTGGCCCGCTTACATCAGATACACCGATGTGATTGGTGCAGCTCGCCTCTGGCCCCGCCCACATCAGATACACCAATGTGATTGGTGCAGCTCGCCTCTGGCCCCGCCCACATCAGATACACCGATGTGATTGGTGCAGCTCGCCCTTGGCCTCGCTTACATCAGATACACCGATGTGATTTGTGCAGCTCGCCTCTGGCCCCGCCTACATCAGATACACCGATGTGATTGGTGCAGCTCTCCTCTGGCCCCGCCTACATCAGATAACCGATGTGATTGGTGTAGCTAGGCTACGAGGGCATAGTTAATGAGCAGCATTACTCGATGCAGAGTGACTGACTTGTGCTCTTACAAGAACTCTGGACTTCCAGGGTACCTAAATATGGGAATCAAGGACATGTGTACGCATTTCTAAATTATTATTTTTTAAATATATATCGGCCGATATATCGGCCTTAAAAATCCTTTATCGGTCGGCTCTAATGGTGTCATGGTTGAACCATGGATGAGTTTTCTCTGTATCCATACAGTGTGCCACGTTAAATATCACATTCCTGAACCATCTTTTTTTTAAGATATATACCATAAGGATGATAATATTTAGGGAAAGTTTTGGCTTTCCATCTCATGCATCTAAATGAGTGTTATAAATAAAACTCAAATAAATAAATTCTACAAGGAAAAACGTCTCGGCCAGTCAACTAAAACTCAAGATTAGGTGAACTTATTGATTTAATGATGAGGAAATGGGCTTTCTGCAGCAGTAAAGAGAATATAAAGCAAAGGAAGCAGAGAAACTCGGGGAAATTACATATAACCAATCGATACGGCACAGGACCGGTCTTCAGGGAAGGAATGGAGGAGAGTATGACAGACAGCTTGACAGTCAGTGATACACCTCATTGCATTTGTACATTTGTTTATGAGTGTGTGTGTGTGTGTGTGTGTGTGTGTGTGTGTGTGTTGTCAGTGGTGCAGTGTGATTTACACACGGCCTTTACGGTAAAGTACCATGAAGAACATTAGACAAACGACACTGAGACCTGGAAAGATTGATAATAGGCAGATAAGCAAGGATGGAAGGGTATGAGGGGGGTTCACACACACACACACACACACACACACACACACACACACACACACAGTAAGAAACATTAGGGTTGAAATGAGCTGTAACCGAAACTCATCCTAATGGGTCAGTTTATCTAGAAAGTATACCTTATTAAATATGCATAATATTCAGCAAAGTCATGTAGAGCAGCCACTCGGAGTCACTAAGGCAGAGGGGCAGGACACACACTTTAAAAAAGAAGAAGAAGAAAAGGCAAGAGGTAAAATGTGATAATGATGAGACTAATGATCAGAAACATGATATAAGGAAAGCTTAGGCTGTAGTAACGTGTGCAAACGGAGAGAAAGTCTAAGTCATGGATGCAAAGTGAAAAGAAATCGTAAAACAAACTGAGAAAAAACAATGTATGAGCTAATTATTATAAAAATCCATACAGTGTGCAGATATTTATCCATTATATGAGAAGAGAGACAGTATGAGAAAATGATAAATACACTAAATTAATGTTTAATAGGTCTTATATAGGCCGAAATTAATCAGCAACTTTTTTGATTGGCAATTCTTTGCCAACTTTACTCTTATTTGTGTTATGTGAGAATAAATTGGTGGGAAGCAAGTTGAAGACGTCACCTTGGGCTTTAGTAAATTATGATGGGCATTTTTCATAATTTCCTAACATGTATAATGAAAGAAATAAAAAAAAATAACTGGCTAATGTGAAGGAAAACAAATGTGTCAGCTGTAGCTCTTACATCATCATAAGTGACCTGATGCTATTCCAAGGTGTGAAGAAATATTTTAAGATTTGGAAAGTTTTACTAGTAAATAATATAAATGTAAAGTAAAAATGAAAAACAGCCACACGGAGCTCACATACGCTTTCATGCAATAAGCCACAACTCCGAATTTAAGATGATAATTTCCCTGATTTTGATTGACAATACACAACTCCGAGCAAGCTTTAAAAATAACCTTCCAACACTCAAAGAGCCCTTTGGTTGGAAGTTATTAGCAATAAATCAGCACGTCGTGGTTCTCATGAGGAACATGGGAGATACGACGAGTGTGCCGGAGTTCGGGTGCGAGCTCGGGGGTGTCGCTGCACAGCGACCCCAAACTGTCACAAACTTACTTCTACTTTAGTGTCAAATCAGTGAAGTTACAGACGCATGTGGACCTTCTCATCTGGTTTCCTTCACACAGGAACCTCTCATCTTGTTCCTCTTGACATTAGTACCACTCTCTGGGTGTCCTGTCCTCATTCAAACGCGGCGGGGTGACCACAGACCAGAGCCCGACCGATAGACGGTTTCTAAGGCCGATATATCGGCTGATATCTATTTTTTTATTCCAGAAAGCGTTACAAAACATAAACACATTTCCCTAACATTAGTTATTGTACTTAAGATATAAACTTAAAGTCCTTTGACAAGGACGTTGTAGAGCGTCCTCTGGTGGACAGACTATGTAACACCATCACTAACAGGGACGTTGTAGAGCGTCCTCTGGTGGACACACTATGCAACACCATCACTAACTGGGACGTTGTAGAGCGTCCTCTGGTGGACAGACTATGCAACGCCATCACTAACAGGGACGTTGTAGAGCGTCCTCTGGTGGACAGACTATGCAACGCCATCACTACAGGGACGTTGTAGAGCGTCCTCTGGTGGACAGACTATGCAACGCCATCACTAACAGGGACGTTGTAGAGCGTCCTCTGGTGGACAGACTATGCAACGCCATCACTAACAGGGACGTTGTAGAGCGTCCTCTGGTGGACAGACTATGCAACGACATCACTAACATGGTTGACCGTCCATTTTTATTTTTTAAATATTCATTTATCAGAATCATTTGTCATTATAAATGATTCTGATGAATGAATATTTAAAATAAAACCGTCCATTATAAATGCCGATACCGATAGATCGGGAAATGTCGATATATCGGCCGATAATACCATCCCGCCGATCTATCTGCAGACATTTTGGCTAATCTTAAGAGTTTCATTTGTATTCAAGTGATCCTATCACACGGTCTACTGTAAGTTCTCTTGAAGCCGTCAGTGTTTCCTTCCTACCAGGACTACTTGGCTCCTTCTCATGTCGCTGAAATTGCCCCCTCGACTCCCTCAAGTTGCGTCCCTTCCTTGCGTTTTTATTATTATTATTATTTAATTTTGTATAAATGGAGCCGAGTATTCTTCAATCACCAAAGCTTCCACCGGATGTCTCCACCCCTGGTCATTAAATGGAGAAAATCGTGGCACTTCACTTGAAATGCCACTAACGCTAAAAGCACATTCTTAAAAAACTAAAAACCAAAGCTTTGATAACTACCAGAGCAGGATACACTCAGTTTGGTTTTTTATTCATTGGCTTGTTTTATTGGTAGGTGTGGCCCGGTTAGGGTCTCGTTAAGTGTTTCCTGGAAAATCATCCATTTTACACAGTTTGAGCTGCAGAACAAAACCCATCCAGACACAGCGGGTCCAGCAGCAAATGCAGTTGTTAAGCATGTGCTAGCTCCAATTCAGCAGACACTGAGGTAGGAGGAAATGGACGGAGAGCGTTGGCAGTGTAGGAAAGCCCTGAGGGGGGGCAGAGAACAGCCAGAGGCCAGCTTCACACACAGAATCCAAAGAGACAACCTGAACATCCACTCTGATCCAGTCGCACTGGGATTCATACTGTGGACACGTCCTTGTTCTTAAAAAGACATTGTTAACTCTTTTGGCCTCCAGCATAAAGACAGACTAAGACCAAAACCTTGATCTATGGCAAAACAGCCCAAAGGCAAGACCGCCGCGCACACACACACACACACACACACACAGACACACACACACACGCCTCTGCCTCGGTGTGTAACCATAATAAAGCTGTCCTACGGTCGGTAAGCTTTTCACTTTCCGCTGCCCTGAGTTAGCCCCGCTCCCCTGCACACACACGCATACAAATAAGTACACAGATTGAACGTGCACTTCCCTGACATGCATTTACCCACAACAGGCAGGCGATGCTTGGCTGGCCATGCATTTCCTCTAACGGGCAGCTGCACTCTGTCAGTCTGTCAACAGAAGATGGAGCAGACGGATTGACTCGCTGGCCAGAATATAGCAAAGTGCTCCAGGCTGAATTTAACAGTATCCAGTGTCAGTTGTGGGTCGTATTGTGCAGAAATGATCAATTTACTCTGCAAATAAATAGGAAGTCAAGCGACAAACTGGAATAACCGACAAGGGTTAGAGGTATGAACCTGTACGCAGCTGGACAGATCTCTCCCCATTTTTCTAGAGACATCACCAGCGCTGCAGGTAGCAACTGTTCTATATTTTTGAATTACTTTCCTCAATTTAGCAGCTATCCAGTCTATAAAATGTCAAAAAAGTGAAACATTCCCATGTGACAATCTTCAAACAATAGTACAACACCTCTAAAGTACTCATTTTACAGTAAAACAAAGGATATTGTGGGATATTGGGCCAATTTTTGCATTTGTGCATGAAAAAAAACAATGGTTTTGGTTTCAAAATCTGGTTTGATTAATTACTGTGTCAGAGGAAGAAAATGTAAGGGGAAATTCAACTCCCATCATGATAATGGGAATGTAGTTTTTAGAGCAGATAATTGACTGGCACCTCCATTTGGGTTGTACAGGTTTTGTATGCGTGTACAGGCACTCTTCCACCAGCTGGCTCGCATGTCAGCCCAGTCCTGGGCGACCCCATAAATGTCAGGGCATTTCAACGTCACTCCTCCAACGTCTACCCTGGTGCAAGAGGACGTTTTATTTTGGCAAACCTGTCAGCTTTATAAGGCTGTTAAAATAATCAAAGTCCCCTTAAGAAACACTGATTGAGAGCGAAGGAGAGGGAAATAAAGAGAGCGTGCAGACAGACAGACAGACAGACAGACAGACGGGGGCGAGGGGATATAAACACTGAAGCACACAAGAGTTTGAAGAGCTACAGAATGAAATAAAAAGACATATTAGTCCTTTGAGAATGACACGGCACGGGTTATCAAGTCGGGCCCCACGCTGTTGCCTTTGGTACTAATTATACGATGTAGTAAATCTCCAGCCAGACACTTGAGTGATAATAAAGCAAACATGATGTAATTACAAGCCAAAGCTGGTAATGCTGAAGGAGTGGAAGCTGGTGGAGGAGCAGCTTGATCTGGAACCAGACTGATGTTATTGAGGGGCCAGCCCAATCCCCGGACCTCAGGCCCATAGAAACCTTGAACATGCTGTTTCTGAGGCCAAACACAATGCAGAGGGATTATGGGATGTAGTTCAATGGTCCTGGGCTGGAAAACCTTAGTCTAGAAGAGCGTTGTAGGGGACCTTCCACATTATTGTTCTTTGACAATTGAAAGTTTCTTTGATATAGACACCAAACTAATTTTGCGACCCCCTGTGATTTGGATTTTCCACTGTCCATACTGCAAAGTGCTATAAACTGTGCAGCCCTATCTCGAGATGTTACCATCACCTCTGCTCAGCTGGGTCTTCATGGAGTATTCTTTAGTGGGTCAGACTGATTGCTACAGGTTGGAGTAAGGAGAGGAAGAGTAGAGTCGAACTGACAGCATTTGTCAGCTTCTTTTGCTTCAAAGTTTTTGGCAGAAATTTTGCATTTGGATAACCATTTTTTGCATTAATTAACACATTGGGAGAATGTAATATGGATGTCTTCAGGCTCCATTTGCTAGTATAACATAGGGATGTACAGTATAGGCAAAAACAACCTTGATAATGTTAAGATGTACTTCTATATTCTATATTTTGGCACATACATTATTCTGTCAGTTTCATCTTTTCATAATCTTGCTTGATGTGCAACATTTGTGGTTACGTCCACTTAAAAATGTAAATGCCATTAGGATAAAATGTGTATGTATTAACACAACATGTCATCATTGAACAATTGCTTCAGTAATCTGATTTACCCATTAAAGTGTAATCTGATCGATACAAATCCGTTAAGTGTTTTTCACTAAGACAAAGATAAGAGGAAAAAACGTCCCAGAGCCCTAAGAGAGAGAAACCAGCAACAGAAGAAAGAAGAGGGGTTAAGAGGACACTTGTTTTAATGATTTGTTCCTTCTGATGGTATCTACTATATCTGCACGTGAATCATCCAAAGAGTTCAGACAGATTAGTAATTAATTACAAGATCCTGACTTTAGAGATCCACTGTCTCAGAGCACATTTCCCCATCTCTATTTCTTAGGCAGGACTAGTCTCCCTTGTAGGGCTCCAAGCCCGAGGGCTGTGAAACACTATGCACACCACAGTACGGGGGGGCACTCAATGGAACTTGACCTCACGACTACAGCCCATGAAACTATGACTCTCTCTATTGACAAGAGCTGGGAAACTGAAGCACACGCCACATGTCTATCTTTTATCAAAACATATCTGCGATTCTTTCTTTTCCAAGGCAATCGAGCTCGCTTTCTTGGACATGATAATCATCCAATGACTGGCGCCGCTGTCCTGCCCGTTTATAAGAAAAACACTTGTGTTTAAGTATGACTTTGAAATCAATATGTTGTGTTAAAATTACAAATCAGGCTTGCCAGAGCAGAAGTCACATGTAGCTGCAAAACAAAGGCAATCCCCCTCCTGGAAGGGCTTAAACTCTCTTTTTTTTCCTCAGTTCAAGTCCCAGCAGGACTCTCTGTGTGCTCCTTCTCATTTGTATCCCTCTATAATCCTTCCCTCAGCTGTTGAGGCCAATAAATAGGCCTGTCAGGAAGACCGCATGGGCAGGGGAGCGAAAATGAGGAAAAACAATGTCCACGGTGGTTAAGCCAACACTGGATTGCTGCTTCAAGTTTTCGGTTGGCAGTGCGGGCTGGATGGGGGGGGGGGGGAGACTGACAGTAGCTGGTAAGACCACTCTGCATCCACACACACACACACAGCATTTACAGCTACACAATCAACCATGAACAGGGAATATCAGCAGAGAATAAGCATCAGCCTAATATGCATTCACAAAGCCCCAACAAAAATCCTCTCAGCAAAATATGAATTATGAATTAACATGAATTATGGCCCTGCAGGACTGCGGCGTCTGCTCATTAATCAGTGCGTTTTCAATGGAGCGGGAGTAATACACCCGATTCCCACCATGTTAATTCATAGAACAGGTATAACCACACGTACAAATGCGCAAACACCAACAAGCTAATTAGATTTGGAATAAATTAAGGACGTTGAATCAGTGTGGTCAGTTAGCTGCTTACCTGTTATTATAGAGGGGTTCTTTTCGTTTCTTAGCAAAGAAGATTAAAAAATGGATGGACTATTAGCATTAGGGATATTTGAGTTTTTAAAAGACTGATAAAAAAAATCCAGTTATTTCAATGATATTAGGGATATCATGTGGGATTCATATGGGACACTGTAGACACCTGGAGGCCCACATCCTCACGGCACCCAAAGGCCACAGGTTCACTGTTCATGGTTATTTGATTTATTACAATTTTTAAGGGAATATGCACCACGGTAACTGTAATAACACATTTATTTTAGGCCCTCTGACACTGGCAGAGGTTGCAGCCACGCCCCCTGATGAATTTAATAAGTCCTATATTCAGTGATAGAGACAGTAAATTATTATTGTCCCCATGTTGCCCTCATGTCCTCATGTTGTCCTCATGTTGTCCTCATGTTGTCCTCATGTTGTCTTCATGTTGTCCTCATGTTGCCTTCATGTTGTCCCCATGTCGTCCCCATGTTGTCCCCATGTTGTCCCCATGTTGCCCTCATGTTGTCCCCATGTTGTCCCCATGTTGTCCTCATGTTGTCTTCATGTTGTCCCCATGTTGCCTTCATGTTGCCTTCATGTTGTCCTCATGTTGCCTTCATGTCGTCCCCATGTTGCCCTCATGTTGTCCTCATGTTGTCCTCATGTTGCCCTCATGTTGTCTTCATGTTGTCCCCATGTTGCCCTCATGTTGTCTTCATGTTGTCCTCATGTTGTCCTCATGTTGTCCCCATGTTGCCCTCATGTTGTCCCCATGTTGTCCCCATGTTGTCCTCCTCTTGTCCCCATACTGTCTTCATGTTGTCCCCATGTTGTCCTATATCAATGTTCTTTTTAATTCCCCAAAATAACATGATTGATTCCACACAACGCTCTTTGCCAAGTACAAATCTCTACTTTCATTAATTAGTTTTATTCAATTTTATAGCAACTCAAACATTAAAAAGTGTTGGAAAAAGGGACTAAAGTGTTAACTTTCAATTTTGACAGGAAGACAACACGAGGGTTAAAAAAAAATATATAATATATATATTTTTTTAACCCTTGTGTTGTGTGTGTATATATATATATATATATATATATATATATATATATATATATATATATATATATATATATATATATATATATATACCACTACACTACAGCCAGTTGACAAACTGATTTTAGAAAGTGGTCATGTTTCATGAGTCCTTTGTGCCCTGACATGCACATTTCCCTTTAGCTCCCTCAGGAGAACCCCGCTGCTGTCTTAAGTGCTCTTCCAATACTGTGATAACTCAGGTGAACTACCTGAAATAAATTCTTTGAGTACCGAGAGGGAGAGAGAGAAGAAAGTCAACATTTTTTGCCCAGAATCCTTTGTGGTCATTCATCATTACCTAAGCACCGTGCACTGTGGCAGGAAAAGTAATGTGTACAAAATATAAAACAGGTACTGCCATACAAGCAAATATCGTGTCACCTGGATCCCTGCATGACTCGTGGCATTATGATCAAGTATGGGGGCTGATGAAATGAGGCTGAGGTTGATGCTAACTTAGACGGTCTCTGGTTTGTCTATTAAAAATAGGTAAACAAGGACTAGGGACTACTTGGGTAGTCAAAAGCTCTGTGCAATAACCACAAGGACTGTGTTGTAGTCTAAACCGTAGCCAGGGTGGCACTGTGCAGGGGCCATTACAGGATGCCGGTGCCACCCCGTGCCCCCCTTCTAGCCCCGCCCCTGGCACTGTGGGATTGATCAGTGAACCTTTTCAATGAACTGAAATGTTGTCGCTAATTACACCCGGAATCATTATTATTATTAATTTAGAGGGTGCAAGCGACCAAAATGGGTTTCCTCAGGAGGGGGGCTGGCGTCTCCCTTAGAGATCGGGTGAGAAGCTCAGTCCTCCGAGAGGAGCTCGGAGTAGAGCCGCTGGTCCTTCACGTCGAAAGGAGCCAGTTGAGGTGGTTCGGGCATCTGGTGAGGATGCCTCCTGGGCGCCTCCCTAGGGAGGTGGTCCAGGCACGTCCAGCTGGGAGGAGGCCTTGGGGAAGACCCAGGACTAGGTGGAGAGATTATATCTCCAACCTGGCCTGGGAACGCCTCGGGATCCCCCAGTCGGAGCTGGTTGATGTGGCTCGGGAAAGGGAAGTTTGGGGTCCCCTGCTGGAGCTGCTGCCCCCGCGACCCGATACCGGATAAGAGGATGAAGATGGATGTATTAATTTAGATGTAAAGGTATTATCAGATCAGGCAGACCAGATCTGGAGGGGGTCCCTGTAAAGCAAGTGTAAAAGTTGCCTAACTCCACCTCTTCAGGCTACCGTAAAGTGACTATATGTAACTTTGACACAGTCCTGAAACAATCTTAAATGACCTGTAACGGCAAACCAGACCAGCAGTGAAAAGAGCGCTATTTGATATAGTTTTAATAATTCCTCTGCCCGGGTCCTACTTTTCCCACAAAGTCACAAAATGATTTAAGGCAGGTAGAACACGCATTCCCAGGGTTATAAATAAAGTTATCTGCTGTAGTTATGGCTGAGAGCAGGACCATCATAGAAAGGAAGGAAATTAAACAAAGAACAACTAAAAGTTAAAGGGAAAGTGAAAGACAACGGGCGATGACAAACTATTATGTCCTGTAATAATTTGCAGGGTGGAAGACTTCTGAATCTGTCTTTGTGTGTCCTCCCTGAAGGAGAAGACGACTCTTTGTCTTGGCATTTTTCCCCCAAGGACAAACACCACAAAACAGTTCTCAGGAGATATGTTTATGCTCCCAGGTCCCAGGTCCCCAGTCCCAGGTCTCAGGACTCAGGTCCCCAGTCTCAGGTCCCCAGTCCCCCAGTCCCCCAGTCCCAGGTCTCAGGACTCAGGTCCCCAGTCCCAGGTCGCTAGTCCCCCAGTCCCAGGTCTCAGGTCCCCAGTCCCCCAGTCCCAGGTCTCAGGTCCCCAGTCTCCGGTCCCCAGTCCCCCAGTCCCAGGTCTCAGGTCCCCAGTCCTAGGTCCCCGGTCCCCAGTCCGAGGTCTCAGGACTCAGGTCCCCAGTCCCAGGTCGCTAGTCCCCCAGTCCCAGGTCTCAGGTCCCCAGTCTCAGGTCCCCAGTCCCCAGTCCCCCAGTCCCAGGTCTCATGTCCCCAGTCTCAGGTCCCCAGTCCCCCAGTCCCAGGTCTCAGGTCCCACGTCCTAGGTCCCCGGTCCCAGGTCCCCAAGTCCCAGGTCCCAGTCCCAGGTCTCAGGTCAGGGCCACAGACCTATCCAGAGAAACTTACAAGATGTTCTTTTTTCAGCTAAGACAGAATGACCAGTAAAGAAACTTGACACACAAAGGGCAGATTCAGAAAGACGTAACATCTCCAACGTGTCTGCCCTGGAAGATTAATTGTTCTACTGAGATTAGACTCTTTTCCAAACATGGTGTGGGTTTTTCTCTGGGGGGACGGGTTATGAGGCAGGAAACTGTAGTAGTAAAGTCGCAAGACTGTTCTTGTCCCTTGATTGTTCTCTGCAGAAAACAATTAAAACTTCACTGAAGACCAAACCATGGGGAGGTTGCTCCATAGGGTGGGGGCGCCCACTGCAAAGGCTCTAGCGCCCTTATTTTTTAGCTTTGATCTCGGGACGTCCGAGAGCAGCTGATTGGTCGACCTCAGCCTTCTGACTGGAGAATGGTGGCATAAGAGATCAGCTAATAAGGAGGCGCCAGACCTTTTAAGGCCTTAAAAACAATAAATATAGAATATTGTAATATGTTTAAAATCGCAATAATATCGCATTATGGCATAAGTATCGTGATGATATCGTATCGGGAGAAGTCTGTTGACCCCCCCCCCCTTTTATTCAGATGGTAATTTGATGTCCAACAGACAAATTACATGACACATATTCATGTCAGCAGGTTTTAAAGACCTGGGGGGTTGCATGGCTTCATGAGTTCCTTTGCAGGCGATACGGTTGGCGGGTGGAGTTGGCGGGTGGAGTTGGCGGGTGGAGTTGGGTAAAAGGAAATAGTTCCTCCATAAAACTGCTCACAACCAGGTTTATGGATTATCTTGAGCAACTGGGTGTTGATTTCTAGAAAGAGGCGTTGCTGTTGAGTTTTTAATGTGTATTTTTGGCGCTTTGAGCTCCACAAGCCGTGTGACTTCTGGACCAACACTGGGCGACTCAGACCAGAACAATCTAGATTGATAAATAGCACTACAGATACAATTTTGGGGTGAAGTGTCCTTGTAAGGTCCGGTGGATACTTGGGCGTACATCAGAATCCAGAGTTGTTGTCCGGTCCCTTACCACGGTCAACACCGGTTTCCTTTAAACATGAGAAGCAGTGTTGGTTGCTTATACTTTTCTCATGGCCGAGTCATGGCAGAAGTAGTAGAAATTGTTGTTTTCAGACAGGTCATATGTTCATTCTGCAAGGCATTGACACAGCTAACAGCATTTCTGGACTGTTTTGTCGTGTGTTTTTCTTTCTGCTGAAGGAAAATGAACAATGTTAAGGGAAGAAACAGGAGAAAATCAATGCAGTGAGCCAATAGGGAGCCATGAAGAAGAAGAAGAGAAGAGCTTACAGACGGATGCTGAGTGTGAATGAACTGGCAGCAGCAGCAGAGAAAGAGCAGCCAGTCTGACAGCTTAAACACACCGTCCGATATGAGACAGCAATTACACGAGGTCAGCTGACACGCCAGCTAATCCGGCGCTGCTAAAACTGTCGGCCTGAAGCCGCCCTAACAAGCCTCACTTCAAGAAGACTTTGTAGTGACATAAAAAGTTTGTTTTCTTATACAATCATAGGAATACATTTTTCTTTTCTCAACTCCCAGTTTAAATGAATAATGAGTAGTTAAACTTTGGGGGAAATAGAAAGTATCGGCTGCTGTGTTGTCTCATTCTGTGGTCTGGACACTTCTTTCTAGTTCAGGTGGAGGTTCGGGTCATTAGTCCATATCGGGGGGATTGTTCCGGGACCGCCGGATGTCCTTCATTTCGTTCGGATGTCCATCTCCTTCTGCTTTCCTTGTGCTGTAATTTCAAACTCCAGTCGATTTATTGCAGGGTAAATCCAGACAGCTAGCTAGACTATCTGTCCAATCTGAGGACTATGGTTACCTGGTCCTCAGATCTCTGCAGGGTAAATCCAGACAGCTAGCTAGACTATCTGTCCAATCTGAGGACTCTGGTTACCTGGTCCTCAGATCTCTGCAGGGTAAATCCAGATAGCTAGCTAGACTATCTGTCCAATCTGAGGACTATGATTACCTGGTCCTCAGATCTCTGCAGGGTAAATCCAGACTGCTAGCTAGACTATCTGTCCAATCTGAGGACTATGGTTACCTGGTCCTCAGGTCTCTGCAGGGTAAATCCAGACAGCTAGCTAGACTATCTGTCCAATCTGAGGACTCTGGTTACCTGGTCCTCAGATCTCTGCAGGGTAAATCCAGACAGCTAGCTAGACTATCTGTCCAATCTGAGGACTATGGTTACCTGGTCCTCAGGTCTCTGCAGGGTAAATCCAGACAGCTAGCTAGACTATCTGTCCAATCTGAGGACTATGGTTACCTGGTCCTCAGGTCACTGCAGGGTAAATCCAGACAGCTAGCTAGACTATCTGTCCAATCTGAGGACTCTGGTTACCTGGTCCTCAGATCTCTGCAGGGTAAATCCAGATAGCTAGCTAGACTATCTGTCCAATCTGAGGACTATGATTACCTGGTCCTCAGATCTCTGCAGGGTAAATCCAGACTGCTAGCTAGACTATCTGTCCAATCTGAGGACTATGGTTACCTGGTCCTCAGGTCTCTGCAGGGTAAATCCAGACAGCTAGCTAGACTATCTGTCCAATCTGAGGACTCTGGTTACCTGGTCCTCAGATCTCTGCAGGGTAAATCCAGACAGCTAGCTAGACTATCTGTCCAATCTGAGGACTATGGTTACCTGGTCCTCAGGTCTCTGCAGGGTAAATCCAGACAGCTAGCTATATAATTATCTTTGTAAATGAATAATGTTTCATAAATAAATACATTTTCTTCCTTAAAATACAGGGGCATAAGTATACACCCCCCTATGTTAAAATACAGGGGCATAAGTATACACCCCCCTATGTTAAAATACAGGGGCATAAGTATACACCCCCTATGTTAAAATACAGGGGCATAAGTATACACCCCCTATGTTAAAATACAGGGCATAAGTATACACCCCCTATGTTAAAATACAGGGGCATAAGTATACACCCCCTATGTTAAAATACAGGGGCATAAGTATACACCCCCCTATGTTAAAATACAGGGGCATAAGTATACACCCCCTATGTTAAAATACAGGGGCATAAGTATACACCCCCTATGTTAAAATAAAGGGGCATAAGTATACACCCCCTATGTT
Organism: Percina caprodes; assembly: GCA_013375575.1. NCBI lineage: Eukaryota > Metazoa > Chordata > Actinopteri > Perciformes > Percidae > Percina > Percina caprodes. The sequence goes on along the minus strand of JABXJD010000267.1, from coordinate 517,294 downwards.
AAATTACAGGGGCATAAGTATACACCCCCTATGTTAAAATACAGGGGCATAAGTATACACCCCCCTATGTTAAAATACAGGGGCATAAGTATACACCCCTATGTTAAAATACAGGGGCATAAGTATACACCCCCTATGTTAAAATACAGGGGGCATAAGTATACACCCCCCTATGTTAAAATACAGGGGCATAAGTATACACCCCCCTATGTTAAAATACAGGGGCATAAGTATACACCCCCTATGTTAAAATACAGGGGCATAAGTATACACCCCCTATGTTAAAATACAGGGGCATAAGTATACACCCCCTATGTTAAAATACAGGGGCATTAGTATACACCCCCCTATGTTAAAATACAGGGGCATAAGTATACACCCCCCTATGTTAAAATACAGGGGCATAAGTATACCCCCATGTTAAGCCACTGACCTTCTGAACGTACACATGTTCACCAAAACAAGTTCCTTCCAGAGGCGATTTAGCAGAGGCACCGTGGCTCTGTCCGGCGCTTAGCCCCGCCCACAATGATTGTTATTTATATAAAGACATGCCAATAAACCAGAGCAGGGTTTTCTCCTGTCCCGGGATGCAGGGTAGACTAGCCAGACCCTCCTCGGTGGCGCTGTGGAGGAAGGTCTGGCTATGCGAGACTAGGCCATGATTAACACCCATGAGGGAACTAGTTGATGTAATTTATGTAGCATATTGTTGTCGGAGACATCTTTACATCTTGAGGCTTGTACCCAGAACAGCCCCCCCCCCCCGAGCTGGCTGCGTGCTCTCAGTCATTCAGACAGCCCGGCTGTAAAGACGCTGCCGACAACCACAGTTTCAGATAAAATTGCTCTTGGCACTAACAACTTTATCTGGATGTTTTGCCCTTCGGATATACTCTAAACCAAAATGCCTCAGTTACTGTCACCATCTGTCAGCTCCTCAACGCAGAGATGTACTCCAGTGACAGACAGCCAAACCCAACAAGGCCAGACCTTGGATCCCCTCAGATGACGATAGCATGGACATGACAGTTTAATCTGCAGCACTAAAGATGTTCTTTGTTTTCATCTTCAATCTCACTCTCATTCACAGATGGAAAGTCTCTTCTCCTCTCTCCAGGGTCTTTATCCATCTCAACTCATCAAATCACTTCTACATCTTAATAAAACTCTACAACCATTCCCTCTGTTCTCTTACTTAGGATACAAGATCATGCACCGGTGCTGCAGATCGAACTCTTAACATGGGTAAGCATATATAGACAAGAACAGATGGGTTTTTAGTTATTATGATATCATTGCTATATCCTATATCAGTCTTTTTTGTGTATTTAAGTCCTCAATCAGTCCTTTATTTTATTTCCTGTTACCCACTGTTAACCTGTCAGCCAGTCAGGTGCAAGTGTAAGAATAAAGTATGAAATGGATGCGTAGGAGGTGACCCAGCACGGCCCCCCACCCCGTGTCACTAATTCAACACGAAGGCTGCTTGATATTACAGCATGAAGACTGGCCGTGTAAATAAAACAGTGGCTAAGTGCTCTACGCTGCGTCGGGGGACTCCGAGGTACAGCGGTGCCGTCCCGCCGTCCGTTACATCTCCACAACGTTAGAAAGGGTTCCCCGCCGTCCCGGTGCACGCCTGTCCGATCCCATCCTGAGGTTCAGCTCAGGAGGACCGGGTGGGACAGCCGGTCTCTGCATGAGGAATCCTTAGGCTATATGTCGTCTCAGGCAGTGATTTCAGCACCATGCAACACTTTGAAAAAGGACAGATACCGCATTCAGAGACATCTGTGTCCCAAATTCATACTGCGACATACTAATTGTCATTGTGTTTCAGCAGTTTGTGCCATCTCATACTTACAGGATGTGATAAAATATGTATTTTCCGCAAGATTTGATGCTTATATTATTTTTGGTTTCCAAGATTTATTAACAGTTATGTTCAGCTGGGAACTACTCCCTTCATTTCCCAGGTGCATTGCATTGTGGGAGAATGGTTTGCACCTACAGCACACTCAAAATCAGCCATATTTAGTATGCATTATGTCTGCTTTGAGTACATGTTTCTAGCACACACACACACACACACACACTACTTATACTGTTGCTTGGAATTAGTATGTAGTAAGAATGTGAAACAAAATAGTGTGTTTTCTTTTTTATTCATTGAAAATGTGACATTCATGTTTTACATGTGTATTTAAAATGAAAATAAGGAATAGATGTGGTAAATGTACTTTAAAAAAAAAAATCTAGTTTTTTGGTTTATAAATTTATGAAAATGTCCAGTTTTCATTGGTTTTCATGGCTCCATTAGCATTAATTATATACTGTATATATTATATTTTATTATATATTATGCTAGCACATATGTTTCAGTGTCTAATGAAGGAGCTGGAGATCTCAAAGCTCACATGGACACCGAGAAACCTCAATATCTTATTACATGGAAAAGGTTTTAAGGGACATTTAGTTGAACCTGACACAGAATATATCATATACATTATTTCGTATTTATTTGAAAAGAACTATTATTTTGTTACAGGTTGTTACAGATTTTATTTTATTATAATTTTATTAAATCTTAGTTTGTGCCATTTAGCTTAACTTTTGAAGAGGGTAAAACAGATTGGTGGAAATATGGTCTTCTTCGGAATAAGGGCCAAAACTGGAATATGTGCACGTAAACGTAGTCATTTATTTTATTTATTCTCTTCTGTTTTCTTCTGAGAAGGTTGCTAAGCCGTAGGTTAACATGTCTTCCTGTCAGCCTCCACTTATCCAGTAACAAAGAGCCTATAGCTTCGCCTCATTAGTTACCATGCAAACGAGATCTCTATTGATATCTCTTAACGAACTGCCACCTCGTCCGTTCGATTTCCTGTTAACTCACTCCAGAAAAAGAAAATCAACATCCAGCAATTAGGTTGGCGGGCCGTAGGGATCAGTCTGCAGGGCTTGCATGTGGCGTAGATATTCATTACGCTAAATGGGGCCCGTCTCGCTGCTGTTCATTGGTTCAGTGATGTCATTCGTCTGATTGGACGTAATGGGCCTCGAGGGCTGGTCTCAAGACGTCTTCAGAGGATACAGAGGCTCCACTTTGGGCTGTTCAGTCCTGAATTTACTGCTGCAAACTGGAGGTCCCCATTAAGGATGCAACTGCACTACATTAATCAGCTTATGGAGGGGCAGAGCTTAGCTGTATATGATGGTTAATACACAATATTAGTTAAAAGAAGAAAAAAAAGGATTTAAAAAAAAAAATAATATTCTGAAATAAATGGAAACCAATAGCTACCTGGAGCCCATTTCACAGAAGTTATTCTCAAGCAATGTTGGTAAACATATCTTAAATATTGGCAACTTCACATTTATTAGATAGATAGATAGATAGATAGATAGATAGATAGATAGATAGATAGATAGATAGATAGATAGATAGATAGATAGATAGATAGATAGATAGATAGATAGATAGATAGATAGATAGATAGATAGATATTGATCCAATAAAATGGGAAATTATAGTGTTCCAGCAGCAAGTAAGTCCCACAGCACAGAATAAAAATGAAATACTAGAATACAATATACGTGAAATAACCCTAACATACAATACAACAATACAGACCTTCCTCCACAGCGCTGTGGAGGAGGGTCTGGTTAGTCTACACAGCATTTCTGGATGGAAGAAAAACATGCTCTGGTTTATTGACATTTCTTTAAACCAATCACAATCGTTGTGAGCGGGGCTAAGCGCCGGACGGAGCCACGGTGCCGCTGCTAAATAGCTTCCGAAAGGAAGTTGTTTTGGTGGAACATGTGGTCGATCAGAAGCAGTTTTAGTCGTCAACAGAGACTCAGATTGGACAGATAGTCTAGCTAGCTGTCTGGATTTACCCTGCAGAGATCTGAGGACCAGGTAACCATAGTCCTCAGATTGGACAGATAGTCTAGCTAGCTGTCTGGATTTACCCTGCAGAGCTCGGAGGATCAGGTAACCATAGTCCTCAGATTGGACAGATAGTCTAGCTAGCTGTCTGGATTTACCCTGCAGAGATCTGAGGACCAGGTAACCATAGTCCTCAGATTGGACAGATAGTCTAGCTAGCTGTCTGGATTTACCCTGCAGAGCTCGGAGGAGAAGGTAACCATAGTCCTCAGAAATCAGCCGCAGGTTAGAGCGCCGACACAGAGACAGAGGACGGGGACGTTCTGGATACAGACTACTCACAAACTGAACATTCATTTGCGAGTCCTACAGGGCTTAAGTCTGGCGTCTGCCCTGCTACCTAGGAGGGAAATGGATATACATTTGGTGAAAAAATTGGTGAAATCATTCTCAACACTCCAGGTATGCTTTGGTGACGATATATGCAAAATAAAGACAATTTGTAGTTAATAGTTCTAAAAGAACAATGTGGCCTCGTGAATGAAGTGACAGCAGCTGTGGTTATAAATCGGAGCACTACATCATAACTGTCGAACTGGAAAAACATCATCCATTTAAATGTCTGCAGCTGTGATCAACACGAGTAAAACACAGGCAACACTGATCACAACACAATGGAAGAGCTACACAAGCTACGAGGCTGCAGGGACACATCTCATTTAAAAAGGAATGAGATGCAACAAAACACATCCCACCCAGCTTTGTTCCTGCTGAGCAATATTTGCACAAATATGATCTCTCACTAAAATATAATATTTTGTTTTATTGTCTCAACAGAACATCAAAATATATTAAAGTTATGATAATAAAATGTATAAAAATACAAACTTAAGATATGAAACTTACTCTAGTAGCTAGCTGTCTGGATTTACCCTGCAGAGATCTGAGGATCAGGTAACCATAGTCCTCAGATTGGACAGATAGTCTAGCTAGCTGTCTGGATTTACCCTGCAGAGATCTGAGGACCAGGTAACCAGAGTCCTCAGATTGGACAGATAGTCTAGCTAGCTGTCTGGATTTACCCTGCAGAGATCTGAGGACCAGGTAACCATAGTCCTCAGATTGGACAGATAGTCTAGCTAGCTGTCTGGATTTACCCTGCAGAGATCTGAGGATCAGGTAACCATAGTCCTCAGATTGGACAGATAGTCTAGCTAGCTGTCTGGATTTACCCTGCAGAGATCTGAGGACCAGGTAACCATAGTCCTCAGATTGGACAGATAGTCTAGCTAGCTGTCTGGATTTACCCTGCAGAGATCTGAGGACCAGGTAACCATAGTCCTCAGAAATCAGCCGAAGGTTAGAGCGCCAACACAGAGACAGAGGACGGGGACGGACATCCATCCAAAAAGGACATACGGCAGAATTACCGGCGGCAACGGAGCAATCCCAGAAGAGGAAGGTAGTGGATACAGACTCCTCAGTGGAAATGACAAGGTACAAGAGCAGAGACCTTTTTAATATCTTTGTATCTCCGGCTTCTTTTTCAAGAAGAAAAAGCAGGCCAACGAGCAGATGATGAACATACTGTACGAACTAATTGGACTTCTGTCAGGTATGACCTCCGTTTTCTTTTTTTAAGAGTCATCTTGGACAACTCGTATGCCTAGACTATTAGAAATGTGCTGTTCTCAGGCTGAAAAACGTTTTATTTTAACGTTACAGCTTTATGGAAAAGCTTGAGTTGACACTTCTGCAACCAGCTGAAGTAGAGAAGGAAAAAATAACCAACAGCTGTTTACAGCGATATTGTAATTTCCCTTACTTTTCATTTTCTTTCTCCACTGCTCTTTGCTTACAATAATAGGAATAATAATAACTGGCCTCGGCAGACAGAGGAACAGAACATTTGACAGACTAAACAGGCCTTGAGCAGCAGCCCAGACTACAGCACCAGTGCATTAATTGGAGATCCATTAGCCGGTGGCTCTCTCCAGCGAAGGTGACTAATTTCTGCCTCCTCCACCCACCCCACACACATAAACCCACACCCAGACACACAGCCAATGCCATTACTGTGGCTGGGGTAGATTGCATGTGGTGTGTCGATGCAGGACCATGGAAGGCGGCCATGCCTGGGCTCAGATACCCAGATATGCTAAAGCGGGACGGTTTGTCAGACTGGGCTGGGACCAGGGACGGGTCAAAAACATTTCAGAGTTTCTTTGTCTCTCTGGTTGTTTTGCGTCCACAGAGCGCCGCTTACTGCGCTCCATGGCTGTAACACAACAAGCGCCTGGTCGCTACGGAAACCAAAACTTGTGCATGTTAAATTTGAAACCCAAGATCAGATTTGAAACCAAATCCTCCAAATGATTCTCCATGGTTCTCCATGTCTAACCCGACAATGGTTTGACTCCCTTTGTGGTTATTTATCTGTCCGTTTTCTGGCTTTCCAGGGGCCGGCCTGGGCCCTCGGCCTGGGCCTGTATCCAGTGGGCCTGGGCTCTTGGCCTGGGCCCTTGGGCTTGGGCCCTCGGCCTGTATCCAGCGGGCCTGGGCTCTTGGGCCGGGGCTCTTGGCCTGGGCCGTGGGCCTGGGCCCTGGGCCTGTATCCAGTGGGCCTGGGCTCTTGGACCGGGGCCGGGGCTTTTGGCCTGGGCCGTGGGCCCTGGGCCCTGGGCCTGTATCCAGTGGGCCTGGGCCGTGGGCCTGGGCCCTGGGCCTGTATCCAGTGGGCCTGGGCTCTTGGGCCGGGGTTCTTGGCCGGGGCTCTTGGCCTGGGCCCTGGGCCTGGATCCAGTGGGCCAATTCAGCAACCCAGCCATGATACCAACAAGGAGGGGGCTCGTGCCCCCCTCTCTCTGTTTCTGCCCCCTTGCCCGGACACTCTCTAATCTCACCCTTTTCTTTCATTCTTCCCCCTCTTTGCTGATCCTTTTCTTTCATTCTTCCCCCTCTTTGCTGATCCTTTTCTTTCATTCTTCCCCCACTTTGCTGATCCTTTTCTTTCATTCTTCCCCCTCTTTGCTGATCCTTTTCTTTCTCCTCTCTGTTTTGCCACTCTGTCTTTGTGTTCAACGAATGCAAACGGGGAAATTGAAAAACTGAAATAATGAGGACCGGGTCCTGCTCATGATGCAGTAGAAACACGGTACAATACCACAGCTCAACGAGTCTGTTGAAACCATGTCCAGGCTCATAGGCCGGGAGCCAACCCCCCCCCCGAAAACCCCAAAACAACACTGTCCAGACAATGTGGCTTTATTAACACTTTTGCAGTTACAATTATGTCTTTTTGTAGTAAAAAATAATGTCCAACCTTTTGTTGTCATGTTCTCCTGGGTTTGCCTTCTATAAAGAAGTTCAAGGTAAACTTCAAGCACTGTGAAAATACTGATTTTACAGTCCTCTGAATGCTAATATCTCAAAGTACTTTCCTCTTGAGGCAGCCAAGTTTATAGCCAAAATGTCTTGTATTTTCATGCATATCCCACACTTTGAAGAAAGGCAGCTCTGCACCATTTTGATTTTCTATTGTGTCTTTGAATGATTGCAGTTTCTACTGCTCTTGCTTGGTGGTTTTGTTTGTAGTTGCTATTCCTTCGCCTCGGCTCACCTTTCTAGACCCAACTCATCAGCAGGTAAATATACTGCATGTGTCCCAAAGCGTCTGGACATCAAACACAGGCCAAAGGTCACAAAAGCACACAGTATACAGTACATATATATTTATTTCCTGTTTTACAGTATGAAAAGTTCTATGTTGCTGTTTCAAGTGAGGAGGCTACAGAGGAATACTTTCTCAGGCTCCATGAAGTAATACTGGAGCCAGAATTAGGCCTGAAATAATCCCAAATTATAATATATATACAGTAATTGTCTCAGAAATCCTTGTGATTAACCCTCCTGTTGTCCTCGGGGTCTAATGTGACCCATTTTCAAAAAGTTTCTAAATCAGAAATTTGGGTTACCATCAACCAAATTGTAAAAAAAAAAATAATGTGGATGTTTTCATTGGACGCTCCTCGCAAGTTAAATAACTCATAAGTTCGCTATTTTCATTGCATTTGGGTGTTTTATTTAATTTCTTAGCATTTTAAGAAAAAAAAAAAGGTTTAAGAACACTGAAAAAATTACAAATGTAGAGAAAAACAACAAAAACCTGACAACTAACGCAGAAATAATTGACAAAGACATCGTAAAAAGTGAGAAAGAACTTCGGGAAAAGTTATAAAACGTCAAAAAGTGACAACAAATGTCGGAGAAAGCTTCAAAAAAATAAAAAAATAAAAAAATAAATCAACAAAGGACTTTGGGAAAAGTGCCAAAAGTGTCTTTAACTTGAGATTTAGACCCAGAAAAACTGCATGTGGGTCTACGGGAAGACACCTCGAGGGTTAACTGCATAACTGCCCCTAGTGAAGTTATACAGGTTTTATTCATTTATTAAGTTGTCTGATTAAACCGGTTTAAAGGAATCATCCAATAAAATCTGGCTTAGTTCTGTGTTTCAAAGCAATGCAGCAGTAAATTCAGCTGTCTGTCTCCGTCTGTCTGTCTGTCTGTCTGTCTGTCTCTCCCTGTCTCTCACCGTCCGTCCGTCTGTCTCTCTCAGTCCGTCTATCCGCCTGCCTGCCTGTCTGTCTCTGTCTCTCTCCCCGTCTCTCTGTCTGTCTCTCTCCGTCTGTCCGTCCATCCGTCCGCCCGCCTGCCTGTCTCTCTCCCTGTCTCTCTCTCCCTGTCTCTCACCGTCCGTCCGTCTCTCTCAGTCTGTCCATCCGCCCGCCTGCCTGTCTCTGTCTGTCCGTCTCTCTCTCTCTGTCTCTCTCCGTCCGTCTGTCTCTCTTCATCCATCCGCCCGCCTGCCTGTCTCTGTCTGTCCGTCTCTCTCTCTCTCTCTCTGTCTCTCTCCGTCCGTCTGTCTCTCTTCGTCCATCCGCCCGCCTGCCTGTCTCTGTCTGTCCTCCTCTCTCTCTCTGTCTCTCTCTCTCTCTCCGTCCGTCTGTCTCTCTTCGTCCATCCGCCTGCCTGCCTGTCTCTGTCTCTCTCCCCATCTCTGTCTGTCTCTCTCCGTCCGTCCGTCCGTCCGTCCATCCGCCTGCCTGCCTGTCTCTCTCCCCGTCTCTCTGTCTGTCTCTCTCAACCCCTCACAAGATGTTGAAAAAAGCGGCAAAACTGATGAAAAGAAGTTTGTAAAAAACTTGTAAAAAGCAACAAAAACTTTGAGATAAGGGAAAAAATGTTTTTCATGGTCACAGGAAAGACAACATGAGGGTCAAAGAATATGAAACTAACCAGGTGAATCATTCTGGGTACTGATCCTGACACTAGTACTGAGACCATCAGAAGGCTCAGCATCAGCAGCATTGATACGTTGGTATTAACCTGCAGAAGGGGGTGACCTCCTGTTCATGCAACATGAGCCCATCGGGGGGGCAGTAAATGAAGCTGTGATGCATGTAGCGTCTTGATACATGAAGCATTAATCAAGCTGTAATGATGTCTGGTGTAGTGTAGCATCACTACAGCAGCAGTCCTCCTCCTTAACTTACACAAGGACACGACTCGGCAGTCCCATTTACAGCAATCACTACTTCAGCCATTAGCTACTGGAGGCGTCTCTAAATCACACACACACGCTCGCACGCACGCACGCACACGCGCGCTTGCGTGCGTGCGCGCGTGCATGCGTGTGTGTGTGTGTGTGTGTGTGGCTGATTTAGAGACGCCTCCAGTAGCTAATGGCTGAAGTAATGCAGACACACACACACACACACACACACACACACACGCAGACACACACGCGCAGACACACACACACACACGCACGCACGCACGCAGACACACACACGCACACACACACGCAGACACACACACGCACGCAGACACACGCACACACACACACACACACACGCACGCAGACACGCACACGTGTCGCAGACACACACGCACACACACACGCAGACACACACACGCACGCACGCAGACACACACGCACGCATGCACACACACGCGTCGCAGACACACACACGCAGACACACACATGCACGCAGACACACACACGCAGACACGCGCAGACACACACGCACACACGCACGCACACGCACACACACACACATACACACACACACGCACACACGCTCGCAGACACACACACACACGCGCAGACACACACGCACGCACACACGCATGCACGCACGCACGCACGCAGACACGCACACACACACACAAGCGTCGCAGACAGACACACACACACACACACACACACACACACACACACACACACAGACACACAGACACACGGCCCTACATACAATTTCCAGCAGGAAATACAAACCCTTTTGCTCCCTCACTGAAAATGAACACACGCTAAACGATGAGCTGCTCCGGCTTTTAAACATCAATCACAGAGTAGTCCTGGATTAAGAAATGGGATCCAGGAGACAGGAAGTGATGTCAACAGGTAAGCGGAGACAGCAAGGGCGGCAAATAAAGAAACTCAAGGTTGGACGTCATCACAAAACAGTTGGTATTACCTTTTATTTTGAAAGGGATCATGCAGAGAAACGTCTTCAGTGCACCATTGATTGCTTTTACTCAGAGTTTCCGTTGAGAACTTCCAACGTGGTTCCAAAGCCCCAAACGAGCCCGTCTCTCTCCTGCTTCTTACCGTACGCACACGTCTGTTTCTCTTTCAGCTCGGCTTAGCGAGACGCTGCTCGTGACGGATCGTCCTGACGCTCTGTTGCTGAGCGATGTCAGGAAACTCCCGCAAGGCATCGCTTCCTCCTCGTCTTCTCATCGCTGTCTCTTTCTCTTTATCTCAGGACATAAAAGTCTTTCGCTTTCAGGCAACTCTTAGAAAACCTGTTAGGTATCTGACTAGAGACAGCCGAGTCAAACGGAGGGGGTAGAAGGATCCGAATAAATGAAATTCAGAGACTGTCTGCAGGGAAAGCGAGCGTTGAAGTCAGACACGGAGAGCCTGCCGGAGAGAGGGAGGCTAAAATAAGACAGTTGTGGGGGTGTTAGATGGTGAGAGACAGACAGAAAGACAGACCTGTCTAGTTGTCCAATCCCCACCTTTTAACCTCTTCTCTTCCACTCCCACAATCAACCTCTCTTTTTCAATAGTTAGTGTGTTTTGTTGCCTAGTCCGGGCTACAGCTGAGGATCAGTCATCATTATTTCTGTAGGACTCCTGCAGGACCCTGGCAGTCCTCATTCTGAAACACCAATAGAGTAAAGAGTGAAAGGAAAGACAGACTGGCAGACCACAATCTGCTTTCAATGTATTCACATAAACTGATAAGTGTCCTTTGTGACCCCCATATAAGGGTGCACTCATATCAAGAATACTTGAAGTTATTAGTTTTCGGTGTGACTATTTCCTCAGAAGAAAGTATTTCCCTCCAAAGATAAATTGGACCATTCACGGCACCAGAGTATGAATCCTGATCTCAGACTTAAAGTAAAATGTGGATCCAATAGAATTTGGTTCCGACATTCATGTCCCCCAGAGGATAAATCCTACCGAGTTGAGTGATCCTTTAACTTTTTCCTCTAGTAAATAGTCTAGCTAGCTGTCTGGATTTACCCTGCAGAGATCTGAGGACCAGGTAACCATAGTCCTCAGATTGGACAGATAGTCTCGCTAGCTGTCTGGATTTACCCTGCAGAGATCTGAGGACCAGGTAACCAGAGTCCTCAGATTGGACAGATAGTCTAGCTAGCTGTCTGGATTTACCCTGCAGAGATCTGAGGACCAGGTAACCAGAGTCCTCAGATTGGACAGATAGTCTAGCTAGCTGTCTGGGTTTACCCTGCAGAGATCTGAGGACCAGGTAACCATAGTCCTCAGATTGGACAGGTAGTCTAGCTAGCTGTCTGGATTTACCCTGCAGAGATCTGAGGACCAGGTAACCATAGTCCTCAGATTGGCCATGGTCCCGTTACCCGTCCTGCGATGCCGTGTTCATCCTGCTACGTCCTGCTGGGCCTTGTAATGCCGCACAATTCCCTGCTAAGCCATGAACTACTACAAAGAACTACTACAAACTACTATTTTTTGTGACTGTTATTGCCACTCTTCATTCTAACCCCAACCGGTCGTCAGACACCGCCTACCAAGAGCCTGGGTCTGGGTCTGGGTCTGGGTCTGGGTCTGGGTCTGTCCGAGGTTTCTGCCTAAAAGGAAGTTTTTCCTCGCCACTGTCCCACTGTTGCTTGTTCTGGAGGGAACTACTAGAACTGTTGGATCCTTGTAAATTATAGAGTGTAGTCTAGACCTGCTCTATCTGGTCTAGACCTGCTCTATCTGGTCTAGACCTGCTCTATCTGGTCTTGCCCTGCTCTATCTGGTCTAGCCCTGCTCTATCTGGTCTAGACCTACTCTATCTGTAAAGTGTCTTGAGATAACTCTTGTTATGAATTGATACTATAAATAAAATTGAAATTGAAATTGATAAATCCTACCGAGTTGAGTGATCCTTTAACTTTTTCCTCTAGTGCCATGATCAGGTTAAAGTTTTCAATTATCAGCAAAACGTAAATCATCTAAATAAATAATCTACAAGATGAATTAGCACATTTATTCACATATTCATGGTTCCCATAAAAAGTATCTTAACCCTCGGTCTGTCCTCCCGGGTCTAAAAATGGACAAAATTTGACATTTTTCAGACTTTTCTTTAGTTTCCACTACCACCACCTTATTAGTTTTACTACTTTTTGGAATTCATGGTCATTAACCCTCATTTATATAGAATTATACCTAATATTAACCCTCATTTATATAGAATTATACCTAATATTAACCCTCATTTATATAGAATTATACATAATATTAACCTTCATTTATATAGAATTATACCTGATATTAACCCTCATTTATATAGAATTATACCTAATATTAACCCTCATTTATATAGAATTATACATAATATTAACCTTCATTTATATAGAATTATACCTAATATTAACCCTAATTTAAATAGAATTATACCTAATATTAGAGTTAAAAAAGCAGAAATTATGAATTATTTTGACTAATAAAAAAGGGGACAGATTTGACCCGAGGACACGTTAACGTTTTTGACACTTATTTCGTCGTTTTTTGAAGCTTTTTTTGAGGTTTTCTTTTTTCAAAGTTTTGTTTTTTTGCCCTTTTTGACATGAGTTGTTTTTCCCGACATTTGTCACTTTTATCAACGTTATTTTGTCTTTTTTTCCTTTCAAATGCTATCAAATTGTAGCCTGACGTTTATTAGCTTCCTAATAATATTAGCTTCCTATTAAGCTAATAGGGCCAATTTTTACCTAATAAGTGGCCCTATTATTATTATTATTATTATTATTATTATTATTATTATTGGGGGGTTAACCGCACAGAGAAAAAAGCATGCAGAGTTAGCAGGCTCGCCATTAGCCAGCTAGCCCTGCGAGTAGTCACTGCGTTACAGCCTCTTTCAAGGGAGAAGTGTAGTCCTTAGAGGCTAATCGGGGAAATCCCACAACAACATAATAAGCTAATGCAGGACCGCAGTGGGAAACTGGTTCCAGCATGGATCGTTAAGGATGCACGCTACGTACAGCTGCGTGGAAATGGTTTAGTCTTACACATGTAAGTCAGCAAGAGGAACAAGACGGTGTCATTTCTCATCAACAGAAGCTTTGACTGAGCCTCTCTCTGTTCATACCACACACACACACACACACACACACACACACACACACACACACACACACACACACACACACACACACACACACACACACACACACTGTTATTAATCACAGGAATGTTCAAATTGCTGTTAAATTGTCCGTGGTGCAAAGTAAAGCTTGAGGCAGGGACTCTTCACCTGTTAGGAAGTGATGTGTGAGTGTGTGAGAATGTGTTATCATTAAGACTCGTACACAGCAGGTGCTTCATCACAGAGCTCTGATTAATTATACAATATCTGACCTCTTAATTTCCTTCTTTGTGTCTTCTTCATCTCTTCTGATCTCAGTCTTCTCCTTAACTCTAACCCTCTGTTTCTGGATAAAGGGAGATGATTTGTTCAGCTAAATGCTGATCGTCTCCCCTTTTACACCGTTATTGCTTTTTTTGTGACACATTTAGTACAACATGTGGGGTATAAATAATCACCTGATACAAGGGAGAATATCAGGGAGTGTTTTCCTCTTTTACTGCTGAAGACCTCCATGTTGAAATGATTGGTTGCCTCATTTTTGTGTGAGTCATAAAGTGGCGACAAGTGATTTCACACAATTTGTACCTCTGTACATATTCTGCATGAATATTTTCCATTTTCTTGTTGTGTGAATAATATTTGTCTAATCTAAGTATTATGTTAAACTGAAGTTCATTTCACAGAGTTAACAGAAGGTCCTCATTAGTATAGTAACACAAAGAGCGGGTGTATTTGGGAGTGTTTGCCGCCAGAGATCCTTTACGCTCACTTAATGTCACTCTTGTCCTTGAGTTACAAATGCAAATGACAGCTAGCTCCATTTTCTCCAACGCACAGCTGGAGAAGCATTTTAACGCATCACTCTTCAACACACACACACACACACACACACACACACACACACACAGAAAGAGTGTGTTGGGTAGTAATGACGAACAACTCGCCTGCATTAAAACTTTCCACCTCCCTGCCTCGTGCTGCAGACAGGCGTCATTTTCACACAGTAAGGCCACAACCTTGACTTGATTTATTTTTCTCAGTTCTCTGGCTTCTGCTCCGGTAGTTTCTCCGTTTTCTCCAAGCAGTCCTCGCTTTTAGGGGCGTTTAAAAAGTCAGCCTGGCGAGTGGGGAGACGGCCGATCTTTACTCCGGCACTGATCAAAACTCTACACGAACCCTGATGGATGGTCCTGACCTCGCATTGCCTGGGATGACGGTAAAGAGAGAGAGAGAGTGTGTGTCTGTATCTGTGTGTGTGTGTGTGTGTGTCTCTGTATCTGTGTGTGTGTGTGTGTGTGTGTTTAAACCCTTCCTTACATACTGGACATGATCTAACAATTTCACAGTAAAAATTTTTAAAAGAATATCAGATGTAACCCAAATTCTGCCATTGGAAAGGGGGTTTTGTGAGGCACCCAAAAAGTGCAATACCAAATGAACAGAGTACTCCTACCTGTACAAGAAAATGGGTTTTACTTTTAATTTGAGACAGTTTGACACCCAACAGAACTCTTCATGCTTCTCTACATAATAAAAACTAACAGGTAGCAGCTCAGCAGGCAGCAATATCCGTCCGGTGTGATGTGAAAGTCCAGATACAAGGAGGCAGAGCCCGGCTTCAGGCTGTCTGCTGTACAGTGCAGTGTGTGCGTTGAAATACGATCCCAATGTTGTCAATTTCCACTCTGAATTTTATGCCTCTGTACTTCCCTGCAGCATTTTGAACCATTTTAAGCTGCTACATGTGGGTATCTGTGAAACCACAGGGTCGGACTGTGTACTCATATCAACACGGCAGGAATGGCAGCGCAATCCTCTAAAAATAAAACGTTCTCAGAATTTTTAAGTCAGCCTGTATCCCATCTGATCCCCGTTAGGTGGTTTCATGACTTAACACACAGGGCACGGGCCTCACTGGAGGATAGCTGGAATGATGTTAACATATTTTTACATTTGGGATCTATGAGCTGGAGCTCAGCTGGCACTGATCCATCTGGTAGGAAAAGGCTTTGAGATTCCTCCCAGCCAAAGAGATGGAGTCCCAAACTGAGCTAATCTGTTCACATCAGACGCGTGTGATATCTACAACACTGCTGTGTGTGTGTGTGTGTGTGTGTGTGTGTGTGTGAGAGATCACTGAGTCAACATTATGAGGCTTGAAAAAGTGTTTTACAAGTGTTACATGTTAGACATCTGCTTATTTTATCACCTTGGAAATAGATATGGAGACATGTCTGTGTGTGTGTGTGTGTGTGTGTGTGTGTGTGTGGCATTATGTGGTTTGAACCTTTCTTCTAATAATCCCTTCTTTATCTCTCTAACCTTAAAAATGTCATTGCTACACAGGAGATTGTGTGTGATCTAGCAAGGACACACGGTTTGCAGCATTTAAACTACGTGCTCAACCAAAGGTAAACCATGTGACATCAACCGTTGAATCGGTTTTACATCCAACAGGATGTATCTACCACCAGGCGCGTCTGACCAGAACAATCGATGTCAATGCTTGGATATTCATGTCCATGATCGCCATTCAACTCAATGCTCGACATTCAAGTCGATGCTCGACATTCAAGTCGATGCTCAACATTCCTGCAGCCGAGCCACGTTGCGTCCAGTGCGTGAAGCGGCTCTCCGCTCCACTAAAGACGCACGCCAGGTGTATTTTCACGCAAGCCGCTGGCCGTTCAGACAGCCAGGCCGGACTTGAAAACAGCGAGAAAATCCAGTCAGTTTCCAAAAGACCCCCTCCCCCCCCCTCCCCCCATACCGTATAGGTCTCCTCTACAACACCACGGACCACGAGATTCATCTTGGAGGTGGAAAAACATAATAGACACCATATAGACACCATGCCTTCTCTTCTATTATCTATATTATTCATCCTTTATAAAGGATAACGCCAGAGAAGGCATGGAGTATAACTGTGGGAGTGCCTGGAGCCCGCCCCTCGAATTGGAACATACCAACTCTACAATGCAGGGGTGGCTCAGCCAAAAAGAATATATCTATTAAACTAGACATACACACATGTATACGGTTCACATTAACAATTAATATGGTATAGAAAAATCAGGTTTACCACAGGTTACTGTCGCTGTTCTAGCTCCATGGGTCAACAGGTGATTTGAATATTGTGATCATTAACATAACATGTGAACTCGATAAATAAACCTATGTATAGGCAACGTTTAAGGTCCGTCTTTGTTAAAATTAGTAGCGTATAGCTACCGTGACGGCGCCCCGTCACATGCATATTTACCTGCTATCGTGCAGCCCTAACAGGTATTGATCGTTTTTGACCAACGATCAGCTGATCCCAGAATCAACAGTCCAGCCTGCAGCTCTGTGCAGCCTTCAGCAGCTCCTTGTTTTGGTCCTCCACACCATCTGGTTGAGCCCCGATGGCTTTCACCAGCGCCCCCCCACCCTCATAGGAATGTGAGGACAGCAGGTCCCAGCACATCAAACTGATTGTACACTATCTGCTCAGAGCCAGATGGCAGAGAGCTGAGGTAAACAAGTGTCTGCTGAAGATACGTCCACGTCGACCAGCTCTGGAGAGCCGGGTCCTTTCCTGAGGAGTTGGTGACGGAGCTGAAACAACACTGAATATTTTACTTCACATCTGCAATATCTTTTACATTTAAAATGAAGGAGAAATTGCAATCGGTCTCGTTTTTAAGAAAGAAATTCAATAATGCAAAGAGCAAATTTTACACTTTCTTTTTTAATTTTACACTTTACACAAACGCTGATGCTACATACCGACGCACGCAGACACACAATAATGGTGCCATTCCAATGTCATTTTACCAGGACACAAGCTTCATGTGACCACAGAATACAACTATAGCATCTTACAGTGGGACCACACACAGCCCAGTAGCTGTAAAGGTGTGTGTGTGTGTGTGTGTGTGTGTGTGTGTGGGGGCCAGGTAGCAGATAGTGATGAGATGTTTTTTTTACAGTGCGTTACAGATGTTAACTTTTTCTTATGTTTTTGTCTCTTTATCAACACATTTGACCAGGTTTTATGTTTGTCACTTTTACGTTTAACACTACGTAACACTAACTTATGAACTTTAGTTTTAGTTATTTTTGGAATTAATGGTCAATAAACCTCATTTATAGGAAATTATACCTAATGTTTGAGTTAGAAAAGCAGAAATTAGGAATTATTGAGACTAAAATTAAAGGAATGGATGTTGATGATAATCACAGACTGGAATATGTCAACTTTTACTCTCAATACTATTTCAAAAACACTTCAATTTGGTTTCAAATGCTATAAAATTGAATAAGACGCCCCAAAATTAATGAAAGTAGAGATTTGTACTTGGCAAAGAGCGTTGGGTGGAATCAATCATGTTATTTTGGGGAATTAAAAAGAACATTGATATAGGACAACATGAGGACAACATGAGGACAACATGAGGACAACATGAGGACAACATGAGGACAACATGAAGACAACATGAGGACAACATGAGGACAACATGAGGACAACATGAAGACAACATGAAGACAACATGAGGGTTAAAATCATTGAAGTGGAGCGTGGTGCGCCACCCAAGGGCAGCGCTGCTTCTGATTGGTGGTTGGTTTCTCCCCAGAGGAAAACACCACCAAGCCAGCGCCGCTGCACCGCGGGTCGGGTCGGGCGGCTGGACTGGCTCGCCTCCTCTTAATGGAACGCAGTTGTTTTTAATGTTGTTAATGAAGCTTTCTTGCTACGGCATGTCAAAATGTCTGCTTTGAAAATTGCAGTCCATATTTTGTAGGCACATTAACACCGCTGAGTAAGTTATAATAATACGTGCCGGGCCATAAGAAGTAATCGTATACATACTGTAGACAGGAGCCTGATGAGGGATAGGGTGTCACAGGAGGGGAGATGGACACACACACACACATACATACATACATACATACATACATACATACATACATACATACATACATACATACATACATACATATATATATATATATATATATATATATATAAAAAAACAGAGAGAGAGACAGAGACAGAGAGAGAGAGACACACAGAGAGAGAGAGAGAGAGAAAGACAGACAGACAGTGTGACACACACACAGAAAGAGATAGAGAGAGAGCAACACACACACACACACACACACACACGGGAGGTAATAAGAATGGAGATTAGACTTCTGATTAAACTGCTTTCTGATTCTCCACCAGCTCTGATACGGCGCCGTGGCCGCTTCGCCTTCAACGTGCTCGCTGAGGGTCTGAGCCTCCACAGCTCTCCGAGGGGGGGTGCGTCATCGCTAGAGCGGGGGGTGTGTTCATGCATATTGAAAAAAAAAATAATGATAATACATGGTGACGTGAAATAAAACAACAAGAAAACTGTCAGCAGATGAGGTCACAGGAGACGGTGGTGATGGTGCACGCACATGCTCTCACACACACACACACACACACACACACACACACACACACACACACACACACACACACACACACACACACACACACACACACGTGAGAAACGTGTATTATGGTTAGTTTACTGGAGATTAGGGGTGGGCGGGGGGTATCGATACAGCATCGTATTGCGATATTTTCAGTGCCAAATACTGTATCGATACACAGGCGCCAGGTATCTATCTTTTATTATTTATCATATTATATATGTGGTGGTCAGTTTTTTTCCTTCTTCAGTGAAATGATATTACGTGGAACCTGTCTTTAAATTTTACTTTTGCCTACATGGGTTTCTGATTTTATATCCTGTGAATCTTTTAATCTGGAAAGCACGTTGTGCTTAATGCTTGAAAAGTGCTGTATGAATAAAATCAATATTATTTCTTGCTGTGGAACATCTGAGGTCAGGAGCCTCCTCTCTCTTTCTGGACACAGTAGGATGGCGGAGGAGAGGAAGGAAAGCTGCAGAAACTTCAGCCTGACACAAGATATCCTGCTGCTGTTTGACAAGCTGTGTTTGAATGTGCCCCCGTCAGCAGGAACAACATATGGCTCCATTAAAAATAAAAGTCAATTACCAGAACAGGTGAGATCTGCCAACACAGCAGCACAACCACGACAGGAAAACTGGACTTTATGAGTCGGCGTGCAGAACTGATCAGGCTGAACTGAAACGCACTGCACAACAAATCCTGATGCACATGAATAAATTAATACTGGGCGGGGGGGGGGGGAAG
>JABXJD010000267.1:480000-492500 GCA_013375575.1 Percina caprodes | reverse complement strand
GGGCGCCCAGATAGCTCAGTTGGTACAGCGGGCGCCCATATATGGAGGTTCACTCCTTGACGCAGCGGGTCGAGGTTCAACTCCGACCTGTGGCCCATGCTGCAGGTCAGGCCCCCCCCTCCCCTCTCTCTCCCCTTTCACTTCTTCAGCTGTCTGGTCATTAAAGGCTCTGCAAACACACAACACACACAAGACACACACACACACACAGAGAGAGACACACACACACACACACACACACACAGAGACAACATACACACACACAAACACACACACACACAGAGACAACATACACACACAAACACACAGACAACACACACACACACAGACACACACACACACGCTCCACAACAAAACTCCATCTGTATAAATGTGAGGACTGTTCTTGATAAATCCGTATGACTTCTAAGGGGGGGGGGAAAATCGATGCAGCACAGTATTGCAATATTTTCCGTAGCAATACTCATCAATACACAGGCGGCAGCTTTCAATCTATTATTACACATGTGGGGGTCAGTTTGTCTGCTTTACAATCACATCTGGCAGCAATAAAAGTGACGTTAGATGATCAAACAGAGAGACGTTTCTTTTTAGATAAAACGGAAGTTTCCTTTTGGGGACGTCATTTGAAATTTGGGGGAAAAAAATGTGAAAAACGGTAATAAATTGCAATATATCGCAGAATACTGACATATGTTTAAAATGGCAATAATATTGTATTGTGATGATATTGTATTGTGAGGCCTCTGGTGAGAATAATATCACACCTGTGTATTAATCATACTGTCTAATAAGCATCTTAATATCACACCTGTGTATTAATCATACTGTCTAATAAGCATCTTAATATCACACCTGTGAGGTGGACGGATTATCTCGGCAATGAAGAAGTGCTCACTAACACAGATTTAGACAGATTTGTGAATATTTGAGAGAAATAAGCCTTTTATGTACGTAGAAAAAGTCTCAGATCTTTGAGTTCAGCTCATGAAAATGGGGGCAGTGTATCCTGTATGTGCCAGACCACCAAAGACCGGCAGGCAGACTTCTTGTATTAAAATGTATAAAAACTTAAAATTATCTAAAGAAGACTGGAGCCAAAAAATAAATCTACATGGACAAAATAAGACAAAATATGCAATCCGATCCAATAGTCTGTCCCAAAAAGGTGAGAGAGCAGCGTCTCAGCACTGCTCTCTCCCCTTCGGTTTATACAACAAACACTCAAATCCTTCCTAAGCACGACTTCCCCTCCTCCCTGAGCCTTTATAGGGCTCTCAATCAGCCCTGGACGCCTCTACCTTCCAGGGGGGAAGTTGTCTTTAATGACTGGAGGTTGTTAAATCGCTCACACATCAAAGTGTCTTAAAAGTCCTGAATTTGTCTCACTCGCTGAAACTGGTAGCATCTCTTATTATTCCTCCCAATGCGCTCCATCATGACTCGCATCAAAGATGCACTGAGACGGCAGTAAAGGTTCTGCCACGGTTTGGCTCGGCGTACGAGGGGAGGCGAAGAGGAAGAGGGAGGAGGAGGAGGAGGAGGACAGTGTCGGCGAGGACAGATAAGGGAATGAAGAAGGAGAGGAAGAAGAACGATGGAGGTGAAGAGAGGAGGACGGGGAGCGAGGGAGATAAGCGCCAACAAGGAAGGAGGACATCGACTTTTGATGTGCTTTAATAGAACATCTCACAACAAGGCCGGGAAGAAATGACTGTGTACACACACACACACACACACACACACACACACACACACACACACACACACACACAGCTGACATTTTAATTAATACCGTCAGACCCTTTTCTCCCGTCATACATATTGGATTCTGCAGCTGCCAAACATTCACAGATGTGACAGCAGCTGTGTTTCCAATCCGAGGATCTTTATGCTTTCTGGGACTCATCAAATTAGAAAGAGCACATTATAACTAATTCATTAAATGTCTTTACTTTGCTTATTATGAAACTATTAGGGATGGAAACACATTTGTGAATAGATGACAGAGGGATTGTGTGAGATGGAAATTAGAAATAAACAGTGCTTGCTCACATCAGAAGATCCTTTACACCACAGTGTAGAAACACTGATGTCCTCAAAGCATGAAATGTATAAGAATGAAATGAAATGTATAAGAATGAAATGAAATGTATAAGAATGAAATGTATAAGTTATTGTGCAGTAACGTGTTCCCTGTGAGTCTTTATCTATTATAGTCGGATGTTCCATAGTCCTCAGATTGGACAGATAGTCTAGCTAGCTGTCTGGGTTTACCCTGCAGAGATCTGAGGACCAGGTAACCATAGTCCTCAGATTGGACAGATAGTCTAGCTAGCTGTCTGGATTTACCCTGCAGAGACCTGAGGACCAGGTAACCAGAGTCCTCAGATTGGACAGATAGTCTAGCTAGCTGTCTGGATTTACCCTGCAGAGATCTGAGGACCAGGTAACCATAGTCCTCAGATTGGCCAGATAGTCTAGCTAGCAGTCTGGATTTACCCTGCAGAGATCTGAGGACCAGGTAACCATAGTCCTCAGATTGGCCATGGTCCCGTTAACCGTCCTGCGATGTTCATCCTGCTACGTCCTGCTGTGCCTTGTAATGCTGCACAGTGTCCTGCTATGCCTTGAACTACTACAAAGAACTACTACAAACTACTATTCTTTGTGACTGTTATTGCCACTCTTCATTCTAACCCCAACCGGTCGTCAGACACCGCCTACCAAGAGCCTGGGTCTGGGTCTGTCCCAGGTTTCTTCCTAAAAGGGAGTTTTTCTCGCCACTGTCGCACTGCTGCTTGCTCTGGAGGAAACTACTAGAACTGTTGGGTCCTTGTAAATTATGGAGTGTGGTCTAGACCTGCTCTATCTGGTCTAGACCTGCTCTATCTGGTCTACCTGAACACACCTCTCTGCGCCAGGTGCAACATAGGGCTCCATCTATTTCAGCCACAAGGCCTGTAAGGAAAGAAGGAGCAAAAATAGGTTAAAGGTTCCTATAGAGAGCAAAGAGACGAGGTCGATGAGCAGAGAGGAAAAACAAGAAGGAGCAGGACATCTCATCATTTGGACCATACGCTACTCTCTTTCCGTCTTCCCTCCTCTCCTTGGACCATGAAAGCTATCATGAAAGATGTGACAAGCGATCTGAATTAGGCATTTCATCTGCCGCTCTGCAAATTGAGCCCATCGGCCTCCATATCAAACAGCCATTGGAGAGCCGGGGCTCTAATTGGTGGCGCCGGCTGTTATCTGCGTACAGTGAGGCAGTTCAACGCCACGCCGCTCAGCGGGAGGTGAGATCTCTCTCTATCTCCTTCATTCACAGCTTAATTCAATTGGAGGGCAATTATCGGCCGCCCGAGGCGTCGAGATCCTCGTCGGTTTCTGTTCCCAACAGGGAGGCTTGCTGCGTAGGACCCCCCCCCCCCGACTGAACAAGGTGATGCTTGTATCGACGTGCTGGGTGCAAAACCAGAGCAGGCAGGAAACAGACAAGGGGAGAGAGAGAGAGACACACACACAGACAGAGACACACACACACACACACACACACACAGACAGAGACACACACAGACAGAGAGACACACAGACACACACACACACGCACACACACGCACAGACAGAGACACACACACACGCACAGACAGAGAGACACACAGACACAGACACACACACACACAGACAGAGACACACACACACACACAGACAGAGACACACACACAGACAGAGACACACACACAGACAGAGACACACACACACACACAGACAGAGACACACACACACACACAGACACACACACACACAGACAGACACACGCACACACACACACAGACAGACAGACAGACAGACAGACAGACAGACACACACACAGACACACATACAGACACACACACACACACACACAGACACACACAGCGTGTCTGATAAGCTGACGTCAGTCATTCACCAGCGTGGCGGGGTTCACACACCAGTCAGTAAGGAACAGCTGAGAAGAAGAAACTGAGATAATATTTCTAGATTTCAGACCTTTCAGACAGTTTGATGCTGTTTCACCAAAATCTGGCTTTTATATGAACAAGACAGTTTTCTCCTCTCTGATTCGTTCCGTTTTGTCGTCCATTTCTACACCAACACGTCACTCTGTTGAAATCTGCACACACGTGGTCCGCTCCGTAGGGTTCGTCACGTAGCTGACCATGCGCTGACGTGCACCAACGTGTGCACGTGGCACGGTAACTGGCCAATGACGTCATTATAATAATGTTTCTAACTAAGCCACACAGCCGACGGACGGGACGCAGCGCTCCACTAAATACACTAAATACTGCATACTTATCGCAACACTTTGATATATTGCGCGACGTGATATCGTGATAACGATATTAAACCGATATATCATGCACCCCTAGTTCAATGCCAAATAATAAGAGAAGAGGGGAACGAAAGCTCTACTGAGAGCTGAACTCTCAGAATAGCCTCCCTGCTTTGGTTATTGGATACGAGACGAATGCCAGACTGAGACAGAGGACGGACTAATGCAGGACCTTTATTTAGTGAAGGAGCCTCTTAAGCACTTTACGTTCATTAATGCACTTATTGATTATCATCCTTTGTGTATTATGCAGCAGTCTGTGTTTATTTTCAAACTCCTTTTGCATTAATTATGTCGCCCATACTGAAACCAAAATGGTGTTTACTTCACCACAAAAGCTGCTAGCAAGAGCTCATTAAAGCACCAGATGCACCAGCCTCATCCACTCTCACGGTCCATTTTGATGCACATCAAGAGACAGTTTGCAGGTAAAAGGAAAAGCTTTCCTCTGTTGTTGTTGTTGTTGTTCACATTAATAGCACCAACCCTCCTACAGAGATGGATGGATAGAAAATAAGCAATAAAAACCATACGGAGACAATTACGCATTCAATATCCTCAGTTATTTTTATCTTTTAAAAAAGACTATACTGCATAGTTTAATCGGCATTGAGGAGATGTATACTCTCAGCATGTGAGCTGCTACTGATAAAAGTATAGTGGCCTGTGGAGCAAGTAGTAATAAAAGAAAAAGATGTACCAGTGATTGCTGTACTTGGGGAAATACACTGCAGTCCATTAGTAGACAGAGACACATCTTACACATTAGCATATTGGAAATCAAACAATAACTGTGGGGGTTTACTGCTGACTTTTAGCTTTAATTTGAAGGAGTTTAAATACAAATCAAAAGTACAGCAGAGAAAATGTGGCCGTCCGTATGCATGGCCTCATATTTGAAGAGGATCAAAATGTATGTACATGTATATACTAAATTAGCAGACTTAAAGTCATAATACTTCAAAATGTGGCTGTAAATCCTTTACAGGCATTTCATATTGGAGCCATTGCCAATGTCAGAAGAAATTATCACGCTAATGACATTTGTGTGTGTGTATATATATATATATATATATATATATATATATATGCCTGACCCTGCGGTATACCGTACTAATGCCCAATCTCCATTGAACGCAAACTTTGCTGGGGAAGACATTTGATGGAAGACATTTGATGGAAGACATCTGATGGAAGACATCTGATGGAAGACATTTGATGGAAGACATTCTGTCAATAAATAAGAATACATGTGATTGATATGAGCATACTTTGGTTTCGTTTGTTTGGCTGTGAGCAGGACAACGATGAAAAAGACTGGCCTGATTGTCATGAAGCTTGGAGGAAGCGTGTAGCGTGAGCCAAAGAGGAACCCGGTACCTCTGGAGGCAGACCTGAATCACAGGCCGGATACCCTAATTACCTTTAACATTGATAATAGGGCATGCCTTGGCAGAGGGACTGTGCCCTTCTTGTTTCTTGAAACGGTCCCATGGCCCGTTCTAGCCCCCCAGTGGCTAGAAAGGGTGATAGGTGTAAACCGAGCCCTGGGTATTCTGCTCTGACTTTGAGAAAATTAAAGCTCAGCCTGTTATGAGGTCATAAGGGGCAAGGTTACCACCCCTTTCTCTGCCCATCCCGCCCAGAGAATTCCCCCCCCATGAGAGAGACATCATGGCTTTCAAACGAGCTAAGTGGTAGTTGGTCAAGGCCGCCCCCCCCCCCTCCCCACCCTGAATAGCTACAGACTCAGAAATGGCACACATACTTATTCTGGACCAAGGCTGATATCATAGTAAAATGTGACGGAATCACTCACAATACAGTCTGCATCAGGTTGAAGAGAGTTTTCTGTGCTTGTGTTTGGTCCCTTGTGTCCGTCTCTCTGGCAACGTTGTGTGTGTGTGTGTGTGTGTGTGTGTGTGTGTGTGTGTGTGTGTGTGTGTGTGTGTGTGTGTGAGAGCTGCGAGCTCCGTTCCTGCTGTCGTGTTAATTGTAAAATAAAATTGTTATCACAAGAACAAAACAAAAAAAATAAGTTGAAGCGAGTTTTAACTTAGATATTGATCGGGTGGACTCATTTTTTAATGTTGCTTGGAGAGTTATTATAAAGAAAACGGAGCCCTACTTATGATGCACCACTTTCCTGGGAAAACACTGACATATCTTTAGCGCCCAATCCTCTAAAACTTGGCATCTTCCCCATGATGCTCTGCCAGTGCCAGGCCTGTGCTTTAGGGACTCTCTGCCTTCATTCGGTGTCAAGCCCTTTGTTCTGTCAGTTGGGATCGTTGTCCTGTTGCATTGGCCTAAAATCATAGGACCTTATGCATAAAAAGGCCTTTGAGTACTACACTGTTCATCCTACATAATGATATAATGTGCTATGATGGAGCCGAAACAATGACAAATGTGTTGCTGTCTTCATTTGTGCAGACTACGCTGTACGCAGATGCTCCCCGCTTGTTTTCAGCCCTTAGCAGGAACCGGGCTAACCCTAAAATATGCAACAGATGACTCTTGTGCTAACATACTCAGGAAAAAGCAGAAAAACACTGTTCCCATTTCACTCCGAATGCAATGGTTTCCATTCTTTCAGCTGTCAGCTCTCGCTACAGTTTTCAAAGTGTGATCTCCTCTTCTGGGCTCGGATCACTTTTGTCCCGCCAACTGCTGAGCTGACAAAACTTTGCTTCTCTTAACCATCGACGCCTCACTACTCTCCTGCTCCTTTGTCTTTCACCCACCCACACAACACACAGCTGCACAAAACACACACATTTTTCGTAGCATTTTGTCTCAGGAGCACAGCAACAGTGAGGCTCGACTCCCGTGACAATCGGGAAATATTTACATGAAAGCATCCAACCTCTCTCTCTCGCTGCAATAAAGAAGGCGCTCGCTTCGTGCACAGCGGCTCATCCCCAACACTCAAGAAGAAGAGTTTTCAGTCCAAAAAAAACACATTTGTAATGATCGACAGCATTAACGTGCACATCCGTGCCCACGAGCACAGCGAGCACTGGTGAGGAGCTGTGATGATGTGTATTAAACACACTGCATTTGAAATAACCAACAGCAAATAAACAACAAATAAGAGCCAATAACTGCTGAATGTCTGCTGTCTTTGCAGGACAACCAACCAGCAAAAGCCAATTCTGCAGAGACAAAAAACACAGAAGAACTAAAGAAGAACTCTGAAAACCACCACATACATACTGTGAATGGGAACTCATAAATCATCTTAATTGATAGACCGATGCTCATTTCTAATGGAAATAAAAAGCAGGCCCAGGAGCAGCGAAGATCAAGGAAAAAGAGGTCAAAAACGTAGGACTTACTTTGAGTATTCTTCATTATCTCTGTTGCAGCGAGAGTCCTTGTGTTTCTCCCAGTCCTTGCCATGTTTGCAGGTGGTCAGCAGAACAACATCTTCCCCGTTGTGGATGTGATACAGAGCATTCCTGGTCTCAGAACCGATCCCCGTTAGGTAACGCTTCCCTTTGAATACAAGCAGGTACTTCCTGGAAGGCGGCGCGTCGTTGAGCGTCAGATAACCCATGCCCCCTCCTTTCAGCGGGTGATCCTTGGAGAACAGAGGGATGGAGATGTCAAAGTTGGGTCGGAAGTTGACCACATCCGCGCTGGCCTTGGCCAGCATGGCCTGGCCCACCTCGAAGCCCAGATCCTCTGTGTAGTCCGGCCAGGTGCCGGAGTACAGGTTGAATATGAGGTGGTTCCTGCCATCGTTCCACGTCGGCAGGCTCTGGATTCTGAGTCTGACGTTCTGGACGTACTGAGCCGAGAGCTGGTCCCGGTCCAACGTGTCCACGGCCAGAATGAACAGACAGGCCCGCGAGGGGTCCGTGGTGTGGAAGCGAGACTCCTCGATGGAGGACAGGATCTTCTGGTAGGTCTCAGAGATCTCGTCCCCTCTCTGCGCGGGGTAGATGTAGACCGTGAAGCCCGCCTGGCAGCGTGCGAAGTCGAAGCAGGTTTCCATGCGGCAGCGCTTGTTCTTGTAGATGTTGTCACGGATCCCACGCCGTTCGCGAGGGGAGGTGTGCTGGTGATGGAGCTGGGGGCTGTCCTCCTGCACACACACACACACACACACACACACACACACACACACACACACACACACCAATGACATCTTTTCTTTCTACACATTCTCCCTCCCATCGCGTCAGGAAGAGACAGTCGGGTGCTTTTGGCATTTGTTATTGACACAAAAAAGTCTCCTTTAGAGTCATAAGCTCTGTCTCCATCCACGTTTTTAACAGAATTAAGTGATATTGAATAAAAATACCTCATGGAAACAGTAAAATTCGATGGAATTTCATGAATATCGACTCAAAGGAAATCCGTTTGGTCCCATCTGATTTTATCTTGATGATATTCAGCTTATGTGATAAACGCCGATGGATTATTTGCCAAATAAATAATGAATTGTGATGAAGTTTTAGGTCATTTTATGGTTGCAACCTGCCACGAAACGAAGAAGAAGAAGTTGTAGTTCATTTCCCCCCTGTATGTCCTCTCTGTCTCACACATGGGGGGGGCAACAAAGACAGATGGACGTGGACGGACGAGGAGACGAGAGACTTTCTGGATTTAATTGATCAGGAACTGGTGAAGGAAATGACCGACAAAGGTTAGGACAAGCCGTGGGACGTCCTGGGAGACAATGGAAGACGCGGTGCCGGGGGGGCAATAAGAGACACGTATCTGCATCGTCATAGCGATGTGTTGATAGCGTTGTTGTTTTCTTATTATAGTTCGATATGTTGCTATCAGCTGGAACATGAGCTCTATTACAACTCGTCCCATATTGATCATGTGATGTTGTCCCATAGGGATCATGTGATGTTGTCCCATAGTGATCATGTGATGTTGTCCCATAGTGATCATGTGATGTCGTCCCATAGTGATCATGTGATGTTGTCCCATAGTGATCATGTGATGTCGTCCCATAGTGATCATGCGATGTTGTCCAATAGTGATCATGTGATGTTGTCCCATAGTGATCATGTGATGTTGTCCCATATTGATCATGTGATGTTGTCCCATAGTGATCATGTGATGTCGTCCCATAGTGATCATGTGATGTTGTCCCATAGTGATCATGTGATGTCGTCCCATAGTGATCATGCGATGTTGTCCAATAGTGATCATGTGATGTTGTCCCATAGTGATCATGTGATGTTGTCCCATATTGATCATGTGATGTTGTCCCATAGTGATCATGTGATGTCATCCCATATTGATCATGTGATGTTGTCCCATAGTGATCATGTGATGTTGTCCCATAGTGATCATGTGATGTCGTCCCATAGTGATCATGTGATGTTGTCCCATAGTGATCATGTGATGTCGTCCCATAGTGATCATGCGATGTTGTCCAATAGTGATCATGTGATGTTGTCCCATAGTGATCATGTGATGTTGTCCCATATTGATCATGTGATGTTGTCCCATAGTGATCATGTGATGTCGTCCCATAGTGATCATGCGATGTTGTCCCATAGTGATCATGTGATGTTGTCCCATAGTGGTCATGTGATGTTGTCCCATATTGATCATGTGATGTTGTCCCATAGTGATCATGTGATGTCGTCCCATAGTGATCATGCGATGTTGTCCCATAGTGATCATGTGATGTTGTCCCATATTGATCATGTGATGTTGTCCCATAGTGATCATGTGATGTTGTCCCATAGTGATCATGTGATGTTGTCCCATATTGATCATGTGATGTTGTCCCATATTGATCATGTGATGTTGTCCCATAGTGGTCATGTGATGTTGTCCCATAGTGATCATGTGATGTTGTCCCATATTGATCATGTGATGTCGTCCCATAGTGATCATGCGATGTCGTCCCATAGTGATCATGTGATGTTGTCCCATATTGATCATGTGATGTTGTCCCATATTGATCATGTGATGTTGTCCCATAGTGATCATGTGATGTTGTCCCATAGTGATCATGTGATGTTGTCCCATATTGATCATGTGATGTTGTCCCATATTGATCATGTGATGGTAGACGGGATCCATTTTGTCTAGAAACACTTGTTGAATGTTGTGTGATTCAGTGTGAAAATGAACGGAAACACCTTAAAATGTCTCAAATCAATCAGACATAACGATGTGACGTTGTGAACATTAGATATAATTTCCTATAAATTAGGTTAATTGACCATAAATGATATATTATAGACCACTGTAGTACTGTAAATAGTAAACTATGTATTTTTAACTTTACTGTTTTGTATTTTCCAATGAATACATAAAATACTGTAAATGGAAGTACGGTACCTTTACTGTAAAAAGAACTCACAGTAACTTGCTGGACAACGTTACAGTAAATTACTGTATATTTTACGTTAAATTGGTTACAGTGAAATTAAGCAAAATGCATGTGTGTGTTTTTTAAATCAAGTAATATTGTTAGTGTGATATTCAGCATCGTTATCACGTATTTTCCTCATATCTTGCTGCCCTAATTTTTCTGACTGAATACTTCTTCCATTATATTGGTTTGGTACCTCTTGCTCTCCCCCCTCCAGGTACGGCTCCAGCAGCTGGGTGGGCTCGGGCCAGTGCCGGGACGGTCTGGACGGGCTTCTCTGGGGCAGGGGCTGGTACACCTCCGGGCTCTGGTGGTAGTACTGGTACTCCTGCTGGGGGTACTGGTGGTATTGGGGGTACTGGGGCAACTGGTGATATTGGTACGGATGCTGCTGGAACTCCCGATTTGCAGACCCCACAAGTAGACGAGGAAGAGAAGACCGGCCCCCACAGACACGAGCAGGTACCGCTTCTTGGCCTGCATGTGTGCTGTGGGGGGGGGGGGTGGGAAGAAGAGGAGGAGGTGGAGGGATAGCTATAGGGAGAGAAAAGAGAGAAGAGGAAGGGGAGGGGGGGAGAGACAGAGAGTAGAAGAGCAGGAGAAAAGGGGGACAGCGAGGAACTAGGAAATGAGGAGAGGAGGTGCAGGGAGGTAGACTCAGGTCAGCTCTATCCACAGCTCGCCATTTTGGGATTTTGGAGTCACTAAAAGAAAGAAGAGAGAAATATAGGCCCACTTATGAATTAAGTTACCAATAAAATCTTTACAAATCAGGATTTTTACAATAAAGAACCACTGAGAACTGTATAGCTACTAATAGAAAGTCTGTGTAAAGGCTCAACTAGAATAATAAAAGTCATAAAGCTCCTCTAGTGTCCTTATCTCACTCAGATTTGATCATCTGTGCTCCTACGGACTCTTCCAACATCCAGAGAATCAGAAACGCATTTAGAGAAGACACCGCGTGCAATTCCACGAGGCTACACTTCCGGTTTCACGTTCAATAGAAATAAAAATTAAAAAAAGAACAGAAAACACATCATATACGTTCAAAACGGATGCATCCTATCCCACTAAGCGGGTTGCTCACCCCGTCATGTGTTAGCAATAACATGAGATTTTAATATTTAGCTAATTACCAGCCCAGTGAGGTGTGTGTTAATGAAACGCAAACCTCAACCTTTTATCTCATTCTGATGTCACGTGCAAATGACAAAGTCGACCAATTAAACACGTGTATGGCCTTTCCAGCTGATATATTTATCTAATTCAATACGACTGGACACATTTCACAAACACTTCCATGTTTGCATAGTCGGGTATTGACTGTGCAGCACTTTGTTTCTGCAAAATTGGAACTTTTTCAAGTTGTTTTTCACGCTGGCCCGGGTGGTCCCGGGTTAACTTGTGCGAAGAAGACTGGGAATATATCCCAATAATTCATCATTACATTATAAAAGGTAACTGGTGCGGAATATAAGACCTGGAGGTCTATTAGAAAGGTGGATCATGTTGGATAAGCAATGCGGAACCGCCGGATGTCTGAATGGAGTTTGGTGCGTCCTCGTGCTAATGGCAGCACGTGGGCTATATGTGCCATAGTTACACCTTGCAAACGCTTTAAGGGTTTTCCAAATAGTATGCTAATGAGCTCGTACGTTTTTCTCAGTGACGTGAGTCCACCATTGGAGCTGCCGTCACAGGCTGTCAACCTACCTGTTTACCGGGCACACCTGTGGTCCCAGGAAGGGACAGGTAGCCTAT
>JABXJD010000267.1:422500-475000 GCA_013375575.1 Percina caprodes | reverse complement strand
ACACTCAAAAAGTGACCAAAAACATCGGAAAAAGCGACAAAGAAATTGTTAAAAATTGACTAAAAAATAATTTAAAAAACATCAAAAAAGTAACAAAGAAATCAGAAAAAAATCAACAACATTTTTTTTTTTAACGCTGAAAAAGTGGCCAAAAAAAATAAAAAATAACGGAAAAAACGACAAAAAAACATCAAAAACGCGGCAAAGAAATTGTTAAAAAATTGAGTAAAAAAATAATTAAAATAACGGAAAAAAAGTGACAAAGAAACCCCCCTAATTCACTTTTTGTATTTGTTATTGTATTTGTTGTATATGAAATGTTGAAAACTCCTCATTACATCCATAAGCATTGTCCTGATTATTGTGGATCATCCACAGACCTGAACACTCAACTGGAGGCAATTCCTCCTAAAAAATGCCCCTAAAAAGTGATTTCCAAAGAAGGAAATGCTTCCTCCAGTTGGTTTTGTTGTTATTTTATAAGACGGCATCTTGTGTTACTTGCGTGTTAAATGAAGTGAGGCTTTGCTGCTGTCTCCACACTGACATGGTGCAATTACGCTGTCTCTCTGTCTGTATCCATGACTACTTGGGTTTGGAAAAGTAATGGCCATTACCGCGATAACGTGTGAACAGCGTGCACAACACACCATTACCGTCTGCAGCTGCCACACAGCTGACGGGACAAAGGGAGCAGGTGACACATGGTTTCACACAAACATCTCATCATCTCGCCCGGGAAAGGTTTGGGAAATACCAAATAACTTCAAAACATACCTTTAAATTCATAAAACACGCCTTTTACGCCTTCTCGTAAAAATGGAAAATCAACACTTTTGTTGAGCCTTTTTTCAATGTTTCTCACTTTTTGTTACGTTTAACGCTGCGTAACACTAACTTATTAATTTTAGTTTTACAGTTATTTTGGGAATTTATGGTCAATAAAGCTCATTTATAGGAAATTATACCTAATGTTTGAGTTAGAAAAGCAGAAATTAGGAATTATTGAGACTAAAATTAAAGGAATGGATGTTGATGATAATCACAGACTGGAATATGTCAACTTTTACTCTCAATACTATTTCAAAACACTTCAATTTGGTTTCAAATGCTATAAAATTGAATAAGACGCCCCAAAATTAATGAAAGTAGAGATTTGTACTTGGCAAAGAGCGTTGTGTGGAATCAATCATGTTATTTTGGGGAATTAAAAAGAACATTGATATAGGACAACATGAGGACAACATGAGGACAACATGAGGACAACATGAAGACAACATGAAGACAACATGAAGACAACATGAGGACAACATGAGGACAACATGAAGACAACATGAAGACAACATGAGGACAACATGAGGACAACATGGGGACAACATGAGAACAACATGAGGACAACATGAGGGCAACATGAGGACAACATGAGGACAACATGAGGACAACATGAAGACAACATGAGGACAACATGAGGGCAACATGAAGACATCATGAGGACAACATGAAGACAACATGAGGACAACATGAGGACAACATGAGGGCAACATGGGGACAACATGGGGACAACATGAGGACAACATGGGGACAACATGAGGACAACATGAGGACAACATGAAGACATCATGAGGACAACATGAAGACACCATGAGGGCAACATGAGGGCAACATGGGGACAAAATGGGGACAACATGAAGACAACATGAGGACAACATGAGGACAACATGGGGACAACATGAGGACAACATGAGGACAACATGAGGGCAACATGAAGACATCATGAGGACAACATGAAGACAACATGAGGACAACATGAGGGCAACATGGGGACAACATGGGGACAACATGAGGACAACATGGGGACAACATGAGGACAACATGAGGACAACATGAAGACATCATGAGGGCAACATGAAGACACCATGAGGGCAACATGAGGGCAACATGGGGACAACATGGGGACAAAATGGGGACAACATGAAGACAACATGAGGACAACATTGGGACAACATGGGGACAACATGGGGACATCATGGGGGACTCTGTCCTGTCTCATGCTGATTCTGTTCCAACTAATTTGACTTATTTAGCTCTTTTACATTTATTTTGCAACAAAAGACACTATGGACAGAAGACGATACAGGTGATAGGACAAGGGAAGACCTCTGTCTCTGTCTCTGTCTCTGTCTCTGGTGTTTTACTGGTCTCTTACATTGGAGGAGGCCAGGTAGTGCAAATACACCAGAGGGATCTCTCTGGATAACACAACCTTTAGCTGTAAATGGGCCGTGACTGAATACATCTTCACTATCTTTATACTCCAAACGGATTTATGTGTGTGTGTGTGTGTGTGTGTGTGTGTGTGTGTGTGTGTGTGTGTGTGTGTGTGTGTGTGTGTGTGTGTGTGTGCGCCCTCTCCTCCCTCTCTTCTTCCGCTCTTCTTCTTCTTTAGCCCGGGACTCGTGACCTTTAGCCCAGACGGGGAAATGTCAGCGTACGCTTGTAATTTCGTAACAGCCTATCAGGGCGAGGATGGGCTGTTGTTATGGAGACAGCATCACTACCGCAAGCTTGGTGAGACTTTATTTGTTTCAAATACAGTATTAGGGACCACTAAGGTCTATATAAAGAGACTTCAGATACAGTATTAGGGGACCACTAAGGTCTATATAAAGAGACTTCAGATACAGTATTAGGGACCACTAAGGTCTATATAAAGAGACTTCAGATACAGTATTAGGGGACCACTAAGGTCTCTATAAAGAGACTTCAGATACAGTATTAGGGACCACTAAGGTCTATATAAAGAGACTTCAGATACAGTATTAGGGACCACTAAGGTCTATATAAAGAGACTTCAGATACAGTATTAGGGACCACTAAGGTCTATATAAAGAGACTTCAGATACAGTATTAGGGACCACTAAGGTCTATATAAAAGAGACCTCAGATACAGTATTAGGGACCACTAAGGTCTATATAAAGAGACTTCAGATACAGTATTAGGGACCACTAAGGTCTATATAAAGAGACTTCAGATACAGTATTAGGGACCACTAAGGTCTATATAAAAGAGACTTCAGATACAGTATTAGGGACCACTAAGGTCTATATAAAGAGACTTCAGATACAGTATTAGGGACCACTAAGGTCTATATAAAGAGACTTCAGATACAGTATTAGGGGACCACTAAGGTCTATATAAAAGAGTGTTCAGATACAGTATTAGGGACCACTAAGGTCTATATAAAAGAGACTTCAGATACAGTATTAGGGACCACTAAGGTCTATATAAAAGAGACTTCAGATACAGTATTAGGGACCACTAAGGTCTATATAAAAGAGACTTCAGATACAGTATTAGGGGACCACTAAGGTCTATATAAAGAGACTTCAGATACAGATTTAGGGGACCACTATCCAAAGAGCACCATGTCATGGGACCTTTAAACTGTAAACCAGACTTGATTTGATATCACTTTAAGGCCTGGTGGCTGCTGCTCCGTTCTGAAGAAGCACCAAGCTGCTCACAGCTTATCTTAAATTGAAAGTTCTTATCCTATTCGACCATTGGAACAAGATGGCGTGTAATAGTCTGAAGAGACATCTTCCCCCCCATGGGGATTCATTTAACCCCCCTCTCCCCCACTACACAATGCCCACCACTGTGGAGATGATACAGCGCATGTATCACTGATAAGATCAGGTCTGCTGTCTTCCAGCAAATAAAGACATTTCAGTGTGCTTCTAACTTTGTAGGGACAGTTGGGGGAGGACCTCTTCTTCTTCTTCGATATCTCTGTTTACAAAGAGGACAGTAAAGAAATGTCCCCAGTTTTGGTGTGTATGGACTTTACTGGTCTGCAGAGAGCCCTGACATAAACTCAACCAACACCTTTGGGATGAACAAATCACTCATCTCTCTCGGGGGACACCCATCTCTCTCGGGGGACACCCATCTCTCTCAGGGGACACCCGTCTCTCTCGGGGACACCCGTCCCTCTCGGGGACACCCATCCCTCTCGGGGACACCCATCTCTCTCGGGGACACCCATCTCTCTCGGGGTACACTCATCTCTCTCAGGGGACACCCATCCCTCTCGGGGACACCCATCTCTCTCGGGGTACACCCATCTCTCTCAGGGTACACCCATCTCTCTAGGGGACACCCATCTCTCTCAGGGTACACCCATCCCTCTCGGGGACACCCGTCCCTCTCGGGGACACCCATCCCTCTCAGGGGACACCCATCTCTCTAGGGGACACCCATCTCTCTCAGGGTACACCCATCCCTCTCGGGGACACCCATCCCTCTCAGGGGACACCCATCTCTCTAGGGGACACCCATCCTTCTCAGGGGACACCCATCTCTTGGGGACACCCATCCCTCTCAGGGTACACCCATCTCTCTCGGGTACACCCATCCCTCTCAGGGGACACCCATCCCTCTCAGGGTACACCCATCTCTCGGGGACACCCATCCCTCTCAGGGTATACCCATCTCTCTCGGGTACGCCCATCCCTCTCAGGGGACACCCATCTCTCTAGGGGACACCCATCCTTCTCAGGGGACACCCATCTCTTGGGGACACCCATCCCTCTCAGGGTACACCCATCTCTCTCGGGTACACCCATCCCTCTCAGGGGACACCCATCCCTCTCAGGGGACACCCATCTCTCTAGGGGACACCCATCCCTCTCAGGGGACACCCATCCCTCTCAGGGTACACCCATCTCTCGGGGACACCCATCTCTCTCGGGTACACCCATCCCTCTCAGGGGACACCCATCCCTCTCAGGGGACACCCGTCCCTCTCAGGGGACACCCATCCCTCTTGGGGGACACCCATCTCTCTCGGGGACACCCATCTCTCTCGGGGACACCCATCCCTCTCAGGGGACACCCCATCCCTCTCAGGGGACACCCCATCTCTCTCGGGGGACACCCATCTCTCTCGGGGGACACTTCTTATCTGATCTTATCCTAAGAGGAGCCGTTTGGTTAAGCAGAATTAATAATGTTGCAAATATCCACCGCTGCTGTTTTTCTATTGATGCGTGTCTGAGTAAAAGCAGCGAGACCCTGTTCCTTTCAACGTCAAGATGAATATTCGCTCGGATAAATAAATTCCCCAACGGCTTCCTCATGAAATATTTTTCGGCATTAATAGCTTGTGATGGAAGCTGTAAATTCATGTTAAAATGAAGCAGCCATCTTGAGATTTTGGCATTTCAATTATCCACAACACCCAGCACAGTACTCTCTGTCATTCTGTCAACTTTAATGTTTTAATATTCAGTTTTAAGAGCCAGCTCACACACACACACACACACACACACACACAATACATACTGCATTTAGGCATTTAGTGCAGACACACACACACACACACACGTTTTGATTTATAGTGGGAGATATGCCTCCGTGACTAACCAGACTAAAATATTGATGTGAAGCCAAATGAGTGACGTTCTCATACATTTTCAAGTGAGTGTGTGAAGAGGGATAATTTACTGTAGGAGGAAATCCATTTGATGAGGAGCAAGCAGGCATTCAGGAGCGCAGGCATCATGACGTTGACTGTAATATGTGATTATCTTGATCCCCATGACGCATGAATACACACCACTAACATTTCACAGTAGTTCACACACTTTGTAGCCATAGTCATTTAGTCACGTTCTCTTTATTTCCTGCTCCTGTTTAACACACTATGTCTACACGCTTTAATTATTTTCATGTAGTATGTAGCTGTCAGATGATTTGGATTTGAAATGCTCTTGATGTATCCTGTTATGTGCTGCTGTCCCTGGAGGTCCTGTAGACCTGTAGACCTGTAGACCTGTAGACCTGTAGACCTTTAGCGATCGGCTCTACGTAGCGCTTACTGCAACATTGGCGAGAAATACGAGTTGTCAGACCATGAGACAGACAAGTTGTGTAACGACTCAGGACATGCAGGATTGGGCCAACGCTGACGAAATAGGCAGAGTTCGATAGACAGACAGACAGACAGACAGACAGACAGACAGACAGACAGACAGACAGACAGACAGACAGACAGACAGACAGACAGATATTTTGTTTTTGCCCCCATTTTTCATGAGCTGAACTCAAAGATCTGAGACTTTTTCTATGTAAATAAGAAGCTTATTTCTCTCAAATATTCACAAATCTGTCTAAATCTGTGTTAGTGAGCACTTCTCCATTGACGAGATAATCCGTCCACCTCACAGGTGTGATATGAAGATGCTGATTCGACAGCATGATTAATACACAGGTGTGATATGAAGATGCTTATTAGACAGCATGATTAATACACAGGTGTGATATGAAGATGCTGATTCGACAGCATGATTAATACACAGGTGTGATATGAAGATGCTGATTCGACAGCATGATTAATACACAGGTGTGATATGAAGATGCTGATTCAACAGCATGATTAATACACAGGTGTGATATGAAGATGCTGATTCGACAGCATGATTAATACACAGGTGTGATATGAAGATGCTGATTCGACAGCATGATTAATACACAGGTGTGATATGAAGATGCTGATTCGACAGCATGATTAATACACAGGTGTGATATGAAGATGCTGATTCGACAGCATGATTAATACACAGGTGTGATATGAAGATGCTGATTCGACAGCATGATTAATACACAGGTGTGATGTGAAGATGCTGATTCGACAGCATGATTAATACACAGGTGTGATATGAAGATGCTGATTCGACAGCATGATTAATACACAGGTGTGCCTTAGGCTGGCCACAATAAAAGGCCAGTCCAAAACGTGCTGTTTTAAAGACACCACTGTCACAATTGCAAAGGGAGTTTATTTACTGACTTTTTCCTACCACACAGCACAAAGAAAACAGCCAGCACAGAGAGGTTTACCGCGGCACAGATTATGTGAATGGGGGTGCAGTTTCCAAGGACAGCTACGCCGATATAGCGTACGCAACTGTGGTTAAACATGTCGAAACCACACACAGACAACGCTTGGTTGCGGGCTTATAAACCAGAGAAGTGGCCTAGATTACAGCTAATGTTAGCCAATGGAAAGAATTTGACTTACTTTTCTGGGTGCAGCCGTGACAGGTGTCTGTTAAAGTTTGACGCCCCCCAGAGACAGCGGATCGTGTCCTGGTGCGGGTTGTTATCACCGTCCCCCTTGTGGCGTTTCATTTCCCCGTTGTTGGGTCCCCAGAGCAGCCCAGTGAAGAGGCAGTTAGTGAAATGGTCGCATTCAAAAAAATCGTGACCTGTACACGAAATAAACGACATTAACGTGACCTGTACACGAAATAAACGACATTAACGTGACCTGTACACGAAATAAACGACATTAACGTGACCTGTACACGAAATAAACGACATTAACGTGACCTGTACACGAAATAAACGACATTAACGTGACCTGTACACGAAATAAACGACATTAACGTGACCTGTACACGAAATAAACGACATTAACGTGACCTGTACACGAAATAATCGACATTAACGTGACCTGTACACGGAATAATCGACATTAACGTGACCTGTACACGGAATAATCGACATTAACGTGACCTGTACACGGAATAATCGACATTAACGTGACCTGTACACGGAATAATCGACATTAACGTGACCTGTACACGGAATAATCAACATTAACGTGACCTGTACACAAAATAAACGACATTAACGTGACCTGTACACGGAATAATCGACATTAACATGACCTGTACACGGAAGAATCAACATTAACGTGACCTGTACACAAATCAAAATGACATGACCATTTCACGAACTGGCGTGAGACCAGCTTGAGATAAGCCAGTTTGTGATTGGTTCCTGCATTTGGGAACTGAAGCAGGAGAATTAAAGGTGCAGGTTTCCAGACCGAGCTGCAGGGGCAAATCAAATTGGTGGCAGATTGGGCGGGGCTTAAAGGGCTGTGGTGACTTGGATTGGTTCCAGTGACTCACATTGCACCTTGGACGCTGGTCTCTAACAACCATACGGCCATAGTTGCACAAACCTGTTGCTCTTCTGTTTGTCACTGAAAAAACTCATAAATAAATTCAATTACATAAATGTATGCATCACACACTGTTACCTTTGACATAATTCATGCTGCCGATGCAATTAAAAAGAAAAGGTATTGATCAGTGAGCAGAACAAAGCGCCGGCCAGCTGCAGAGCCAGCAGGTGTGCAGGAGAAATGAACATAAACAATACCCCCACACACACAACTCCCCCCGCCACAAACAATACATTAGTCTAAAAAACAAATGAGCAGCAGTTCTGGCCCTGAAACTCCCATTTAAACCAAATTCTCCATAATTGGCTTCCTCCTCGTGCTCTTTCATAACCACCTCTCTACTTTCTCTCTACCAACTAACTTTGCAGAATGTTGCAAGAAAATACTTCTGCACCAAAAAGGTGTGGTGCATTTCTGGAGCTTTCAGAGGGTGAAACCCTCAGGGCTGTGGCCCAAAGTAAAAAGACGGCTTTCTTGTAGTGATGGGACTTCTTAACTTACTTCAAAAAGATGCAGTAAGCCAAGATTGTTGCTATTTGAACTCAACTACCAACAAATACGCTTAAATGCTAGATCAGATCTTCTAGACGTGTCTACATGGTCAGGTGTAGGCATGAGGAGTGGGGATTGGTTAGGGTCAGGGTAAGAATAACAGGGTAAGCCAATCAGAGGCTGGATAATGCAAAAACAAGGAGCCACGAGGCAGGTCCTGTGACGTTGACACGTCTAGCGGATCCGATCTAGAAGCTCCACCCCCTAGATCACTGTTGATCATTACACACAGTCTACAATAGTATCTCACCTTCTCATTGTCATTGCATTTCTGGGAGTGATTTACAGTATGTGTGTCTATGTGTGATATATGTGTGTCTATGTGTGATATATGTGTGTCTATGTGTGATATATGTGTGATATATGTGTGTCTATGTGTGATATATGTGTGATATATGTGTGTCTATGTGTGATATATGTGTGATATGTGTGTCTATGTGTGATATATGTGTGTCTATGTGTGATATATGTGATATATGTGTGTCTATGTGTGATATATGTGTGTCTATGTGTGATATATGTGTGATATATGTGTGTCTATGTGTGATATATGTGTGATATATGTGTGTCTATGTGTGATATATGTGTAATATGTGTGTCTATGTGTGATATGTGTGTCTATGTGTGATATGTGTGTCTATGTGTGATATATGTGTGTCTATGTGTGATATATGTGTGTCTATGTGTGATATATGTGTGATATATGTGTGTCTATGTGTGATACATGTGTCTATGTGTGATATATGTGTGATATATGTGTGTCTATGTGTGATATATGTGTGATATATGTGTGATATATGTGTGATATATGTGTGATATATGTGTGTCTATGTGTGATATATGTGTGATATATGTGTGTCTATGTGTGTCTATGTGTGATATATGTGTGTCTATGTGTGATATATGTGTAATATATGTTTGTCTATGTGTGTCTATGTGTGATATATGTGTGATATATGTGTGATATATGTGTGATATATGTGTGTATCTATCTAGATTCACTGACAGATAACTAACTGTAGCCGTACACAGAAAATAGAGTGAGGAGGTATTCGCTGACATTAGACAGAAAGTGTATTAGATAAACATCACTTACTGTACCTGCAATGTAGTTGTGTTGCAGCGGACTGTGCATACGTTGCGCACGCAGGCAGGTGCAGATCTGAACACGTGAACTGTGCTTCCTCAGTGTTTGTGGCATCCTTCCCACCCAGAAAAGAACCTTTGTGTGCAATGAAAGTTGAGTTTATAGGATGGAAAGCTCCACCAGAGACTTGACTTGTGTGTAGTGGTGAGAGATGCCCTGATTTGAGATACTTCTGACCATAGACTGTATATATATTGATTAATATTAACGGTCTATGCTTCTGACCAGAGCTTCTCCCTTAACTGTGATGCTTTTCCCACAAGACTTAAAGGCAGCAGGAGCCCATCCTCTCCATCTCACCCCCCTCTCTCTCTGTGTCTTTTGTTTCACTTCATTGCTTCCAATACAGAGAAGATAAATCAAGTGTCATGAGTCCATTGATGTGAGGGGGAATAGATGGGCCATTTGTTGGCAAAACTCATTTTCCCACTTCCTGGTAATAAAGTACACTGGGTTGTGTTTTTGTTCCTCTTCTTCTTTTGGCTGTAGCTTGCGCACTTCCTGTGTTACTCGTTTGTCCTGACAAATGGGTGTGTTTGGCTGCTTCCTAGTGATTGGTGTGTGCTTTTATTCAACTATGTCTTTTTTTGGGACCTTAGGAGACAGACACACAGGTCCAAGACTGTTGTTATCATGAAGCTGCTCTGTCTCCTTCCACTCTCAAGACTCAGAGTTGACCCAGGACCTGGTCTACAAGTGTTTCCGAATTAACCTTGCTGGGCTTTAACCTGAGACCACCCACATCCATGAGACCTGGGGTTACCACTGTCTCAACTTTCACACCATGAGTTTGTTATTATGGTACGGTGGCGGACCCCCAAATGCACGACTCAGACAGGTAATAAAAGGTAAGTACTTTTAAGAACAACGCAGGCGACAGTACAGCAGGAGCAGGCAGTAAGCGTCGTCAAACGGCAGCCAGAAGTCCAGCAACACTCAGGTAGGCGAAAGTACAGAAGGAACAGGCAAGAATCGGAAATCAGAAACAGGCTGAAGCCCAAAACCACCAGGAAGACACTCGAAAGACTGACATACGGACAATCTGGCAGAGGGGAGGTGGGAAAGGTGAGGATTTAACCGTCATGTTGTCTTCCCGTCAAAATTGAAAATTTTGTTGATGCTTTTTAATCAACGTTTTTAACTTCTTCTTTTGTCCCTTTTTTTAACTTTAGTTTCACAGTTAATTTTTGGAATTTATGGTCAATAAACCTCATTTATAGGAAATTATACCTAATGTTTGAGTTAGAAAAGCAGAAATTAGGAATAATTGAGACTAAAATTAAAGGAATGGATGTTGATGATAATCACAGACTGGAATATGTCAACTTTTACTCTCAATACTATTTCAAAAACACTTCAATTTGGTTTCAAATGCTATAAAATTGAATAAGATGCCCCAAAATTAATGAAAGTAGAGATTTGTACTTGGCAAAGAGCGTTGTGTGGAATCAATCATGTTATTTTGGGGAATTAAAAAGATCATTGATATAGGAAAGCAGGAAAGCAGACAAAAGCAAGAAGACAAGTGACCAATGATGTAACCAAACAGTGGATTTCAAAACAAAACAGGAAATAGATTAACAAACAGAAAACATGAAACACACTACAACAGAAACTTGACAAAATCATGACATTTGTAAGCTGGAAATTCTACCATGCAT
Source organism: Percina caprodes (assembly GCA_013375575.1). Taxonomy (NCBI): domain Eukaryota; kingdom Metazoa; phylum Chordata; class Actinopteri; order Perciformes; family Percidae; genus Percina; species Percina caprodes. The sequence continues at coordinate 463,601 of JABXJD010000267.1, read as the reverse complement.
ACATCCTGCTCCTCCTGCCAACCCATTTTCTATCCATATATCCATTCTCAGCTGGAGGGATGGTTTTTCCAGTTACACCACATTGATCACTGCTGAATGGAAGAGTCTCAGGAGGAGAAAAGCTTCGGGCAGCTGAATGTCTCTTTTTTCCGATGTAATTCAATTGCTGCCAAGCTCCATAACAGAAATTCAATTTTTAATGAAGCTGGGAACGTTGAATCTCAGCAAAGATTGGACCATTTTACGTCAGTAAGGATACACGGGAACCAGAGTTTGGACAAATCTGCAGCTTAGAAGGCAATCTTGTCTGGAGTTGACATTGACCACGAGAAGCTTGCACTGGGCCTAACATACAGAAGTTAGAGTGCTATTAGACTTCTTTACTACATCCTGGCAATAGAGTGAATACATGAATTTCCCAAAAGGTCAAACTATAGCGTTAAAAGATGCAGGTCCTAGATTCTCTCTGCCTGTCTGGGCATTTAACCCTTGTGTTGTCTTCAACCATGGTGAAAATTGACCCGTTCTGCTTTACCTGTTTTATAAAGCATAAAGTATAAATCGTTACCTAATAAATACTGTATTATGTCTTCTTAGCCAATGTCATTCCAACTTATCACTGCTAGTTTCACACTTATTTTTGGAAGTCATGGTCAGTAAAACTAATTCATGATAAATTCTGCCTACATTTTTTGTTAAAAGACCCAGAAGATATGAATAAGATCAGAGAAACGTATATTTACATTTGCATAATTACAGCCCGTTTCATGTATTTTATTATACTAAATTAATCCCACAAGGGGAAAATTACAATTTACACTGTGTTGTTATTACACACAGGCCTGAACTACACACACGCTCAGGTCAGATGTCAGAGTGGAGGGGCGGCCCATGGAAAGGCACCCCAAGCCATTGGGGGTTCAGTGCCTTGCTCAAGAGCACCTTGGCAGTGCCCAGGAGGTGAACTGACACCTCTCCAGCTACCAGTCCACCACCATCCTTTGGTCCGTACGGGGACTTGAACCAGCAACCCTCCGGTCCCCAACCCAGCTCCCTACGAACTGAGCTACTGAGCCACCATCCATGTTATTTCTGGACAATTTAGTTGAAAGAAAGGAAGACATTTTTGCTATAGACACTTTGAAAAGGGGTCAAATTTGACCCTAGGACAACACAAGGGTTAAATGCAAAACTTCCTATTCACAACACTGCTCAGTAACTCCAACATCTAGTTACCTCTTGCCTATAATCGTTCTTGACCTCTTCCACAATCAGGTCTGCCTTGAGCCTCACTCTTGGTGCAGGTTAGAAATTCACTGTTTTGCTCAGCAGGGTTGACTGCTGCAGGAACTGAATCCTCCCTCGGAAAACACACTCCACCACCCACTCCATCTGCATCTTGACTGAACAAAGGCTGCAAATAAATATATGTTTGAAAGCAGATATTTGTCAGACGCCTTGTTTCACATTTCATAGCTCGACAGTTGGTTACCTACAGGCTGCAGCAGGCGGCTAGGAGTGATTTTTAAACAAGCACAGACTTAGGGGAATTTTTATAAATGTGATGTGGTGTTTGGTTGCTCTCAAGTGACAGTTTCACTTGCATTGTAAAATGCTTGCATGCACAGGCAATTTTACACACACACACACACACACAAACACACAGCTGCAGACACACACACACGCGCGCAGCAAGAGGTGTAGTTGTATGCACAAAACTGAGCACATTTATTGTTAAAATGCACACGTACGGGGGAGTGTGTGAGTTGTGAAACTAGGTATGGTGTTGCTTCTCTGCCAGGTCTAAGCAAAGCAGCATGAAAATTAATGTGGTTTTTGGAAGGTTTTCTCAACAGGGAATAATACAATAGTATTACTCTTTCATTTTGAAAAATAACTGCACTACTCCCAAAAAAGAAATAATAATCTGCACTGTGACTGATACAATAACATCTCTGTGTAGGTCATAGCATGGATGTTTTGGGCTAGGGCCTTCCTCAGTATACTAAAAACAATAAATGAACCAACCATAGGTGATATTTCTACATATATACAGTAATCCTATAATCCATACAGATGGTTTCACCTTGTAAATATGATTTTACAATAAGACAAGAGATCCTTCAAACTAAATGCTATTAAAAGTCACAGAAATCACAAAAAGTAAATCATATATAAGAAGATAAAACCTAATTTCTTAATTAAACCTCCATCTATACTTTATGTTGCTTGTGCAATGTAGGCTACTACAGTTAGCTTAATGTGCCCTGTTTGTTAATGTTGGCTAAATAGCCTTGATAATGTTAGCTTCATGTTCTGTTGACATTTGATTGCCAGTAGCTTAGCATCTGTAATGTTGCGTTAGCTTTTGCTCCCAATAACATTAAAATGATGGTAGCTTTGTTCTGTTGGTGTTAGCTTTGTGTTGTGTTAGCTAACAATAGAATGATGGTAGTTTTGTGTTGTGTTAGCTAACAATAGAATGATGGTAGTTTTGTGTTGTGTTAGCTAACATTAGATTAATGGTAGTTTTGTGTTAGCTAACATTAGAATGATGGTAGTTTTGTGTTAGCTAACATTAGAATGATGGTAATTTTGTGTTAGCTAACATTAGAATGATGGTAGTTTTGTGTTAGCTAACATTAGAATGATGGTAGTTTTGTGTTGTGTTAGCTAACATTAGAATGATGGTAGCTTTGTGTTGTGTTAGCTAACATTAGATTAATGGTAGTTTTGTGTTAGCTAACATTAGAATGATGGTAGTTTTGTGTTGTGTTAGCTAACATTAGATTAATGGTAGTTTTGTGTTAGCTAACATTAGAATGATGGTAGCTTTGTGTTGTGTTAGCTAACATTAGATTAATGGTAGTTTTGTGTTGTGTTAGCTAACATTAGATTAATGGTAGCTTTGTGTTAGCTAACATTAGATTAATGGTAGTTTTGTGTTGTGTTAGCTAACATTAGATTAATGGTAGCTTTGTGTTAGCTAACATTAGATTAATGGTAGTTTTGTGTTGTGTTAGCTAACATTAGATTAATGGTAGTTTTGTGTCGTGTTAGCTAACATTAGATTAATGGTAGCTTTGTGTTAGCTAACATTAGAATGATGGTAGCTTTGTGTTGTGTTAGCTAACATTAGATTAATGGTAGCTTTGTGCTGCTGGTGTTAGCTTTGTGTCGTGTTAGCTAACATTAGTTGGTTGGTGGTTTTGCTACATTCCCCTCACAACTTTAAGTTGAAAAAACTTAAAATGTCTGCCAAAAATATTGGAAACTTGTGCTACAGTAATACCAAAATTGGCAAAAAAGTACCAAAGACGATCCAATAATTCAGTGACAGAATTGCTGCTAATCAATAATTGCAGTTACATCTAAAGGAAATCCAATATAAAAAATAATACAGTCTTCAAATATTTTTAAAATTCCCCATGTTAACCAATAGAAATATATAATATGATATTAAATAACGTATTTAATTTGATTCGTCCTGTGTGACAAGGCTAGCAACAGTGGTAAACAGCTTGACACATGATGTGGATGTAATGTTACTGTTGAGTTATAAAAAGTTAAACAATGTTTGATATATCCAGGTTTGGGTAATATGCAAATCTCTGTGAAGAGGTCAAGACGACCCTTTAGTTTATTATCTGGTCAAGTCTGGCATTTAACATATAGAAAGGAGCTTCCTGCTACACACCTGGCCTCCTGTCTCCTGCCCCCTGGGGTCCTAGACTAAGACCCTAGGGGGTAGCAGACAGGAGGCCACCTCCTGTCTGCTACCCCCTAGGCTCTTAGACTAGACTAGGACAATACAATGTTGATTAAACTGTATTGATGTTAGAGTCTCACATTCTCACGATAGAACCTTTTGATCTGTGACCAAAAACGACCCCCAAAGGTGCAGAGTTTAGAGCCGTGTCCTCCCTCATTGGACAGCGAAGATGCGTCGGCATGTTGCCATGCCAACGACGGACCAATGAGAATGGATTTGAATGCACCAGGTGAAAAGGAACCGCCCCCAGGTGCAGGTGATAAATGTGTGTGATTTAGGAATATTCAGGACTGGTTTCATGTGAGTCCATCAGGGGGGAGCATGGATCCAGTCAGCTGCAGTGTTAGCATGTTGTTTTGTGTCTTATTGTTTTTGTCTCATCATCTTCATCATGCAGTTTTCAGTAAACCTTTTCTTAATTCTCCACTGGACCCGAGCCTCTTTATCCAGAGATCCAACGAATCTCGTGCCCTGTCCCGTTAGCTTGCTATGTCAGCAGCTCCAGCCCGCTAATGCTAGCTGACATTTGCAAACTAGCAGCCAAGAATGTAAATAGATTACTCTCTAATCCTCGTCACCGCCAGCAGTTTTCACAGAGGGGGAAACCAACTGATGTTTCAAAGTAATGCCAACAGCCAATTTTCAAGGTGTAACACAAACACAATGTGACAAATTACTGCTCCCAGGGAGTCATAAGTAGAGCTGATAACGGTACTTTTCAAATTATTCCTGTTAGGATGCAGGAGCTCCAGCAACGTTGTGAAGAGAAACCAGCAGCAGATTCCTGGCATGGCCTCCTGAACTTAAACATCTGAACATAAGCTGAACTTCTCTATTTCCCCTCCTGACGCTAACTCATTTTTCTTCCAGAAACTATTGATCGTTCTCTCCCTGGTGCAGCTATGAATAAATCACAAGAAAGTGACAGAGAGGCTGCCATGAAGGACTGAGGGGGCTCTCAGCTGGCCTGTTTGGTATTTATATATTTTTAACATTATTTATGGTCACAGGTTAATATAATTTATATTATAGTTACCTACTTTTGCTTTATTACTTTAACTCATGTTGTCTTCGGGTCAAATTGACCCGTTTTCAGTTCATTTTTTTGTCTTTTGCCACAAAAAGCTGAAAATCAATAACATTAAAAATATCAAAAAACTTTGGAAAAGAACACCAAAACATCAAAAAAAAGGCATTGAAACATTGAAAAAGTGACACAAATGTTGGAAAAAGCGATAATAATGTTGGAAAAAGTGACCATTGTTGAAGGGAAGACAACACAAGGTTAATTACATTCAATTTAATTTTAACGTCACTTACACCGCAGTGTCATGGCAACAGCGCTTTAAAATACCTTTATTTGGCGCCACTTTGCTTACTTTCAGTCTACCTTCTGCCTGTTTTTCTTGTGTGTTTACTTTGTGTTTTGCTTTTATTGTAGTAAATGCTGCTGTAACCAGGAAATATAAAGTAATAAAGTATTCTCTTATCTAATCTAATTTGTGTTGTGGTGGTGTAAGGTGGTTTGAAAATGTGCAACACAAATTAACAAATGCCCACTAAATCCATCAATATGTGTTACGGTCGTGTATGTTTCTGATTCCCGTTTTATTTTGGTAGTCTGGTTTTCCGTCTTGTCTCTTTTAATTACTGTCTTTCCCGCCTTTGTGAGTGTCTGACGTCTTTCACCTGTTTCCCAGCCCTTGTGTCACCTGCCTCCGTTACCTTGTTAGTGTCAGATGCTTATACGTATTGTATTCTATGAGAGAGTGTGTGTATTTTTGGTCCTGGTACTTTTGTTATTCCTGTTTTTGGGAATTCTGCCTGTTCCTGTTTTTGTACTTTGTACCCGCTATGTTTCATTGTAAGGATTTTCATTAATAATTATTCAGCCTAATTTAAGCCTGCTGTCTCTCCACTTGGGTCCTACGTCCTCACAACCACCTGTCAATGTGCAGATGAAATTCTTTAATTTCACGATGTAAAAGCTTCGCCATGTGTCCAAAAGTATGTGGACTTAAAAATAAATAAATGGTTTAAAAGAAGAATATTTTGGTCAATTTACTCAGCTTTTTCATTGAATCAAGAGAAACCCTGAACAGAAGGATAATGGTCCAGTCTCCATGCTGCGCTAGTGATAGGAAGGCTTTCCTCTGTGTGTTCATATCCTCTACAAGTATAAATGTGGCTGTATTATTTGTGTCCCCTTACAAAATTAGTCTTCAGAAATTTTATGTTTGTCCCCCCAACTGTTGAGAAGATGAGATTTATGCCCATATTTTATCGTATTATTATTTAATGTATATTGTATTCTAGTATTTCATTATATTTATATTCTGTGCTGTGTGACTGATTTTGCTATTATATTAAATATTTTATATTTTATAGTCAGTTAATATTTTATCATGATCTACTTTTATTTTTACTCTTAGATGTGTGTATAAATGTGATATATGTGTGTCTGTGTGATGTGTGTGATATATGTGTGTAATGTGGGTGTGTGATATATGGGTGATATATATGTGTATATATGGGTGATATATGTGTGTATATATGTGTGTATATGGGTGATATATGTGTGTGTATATATGTGTGTATGTGTGTATATGGGTGATATATGTGAATATATGTGTGTGGGTGATATATGTGTGTATGTGTGTGTATGTGTGTATATGGGTGATATATGTGTGTGGGTGATATATGTGTGTAATGTGGGTGTGTGATATATGTGTGTATATGGGTGATATATGTGAATATATGTGTGTGGGTGATATATGTGTGTAATGTTGGTGTGTGATATATGTGAATATATGTGTGTGGGTGATATATGTGTGTATGTGTGTATATGGGTGATATATGTGTTTGTTGTGTTATGGTTATATTGCTACTGGATGCCTAAAATTTCCTTCGGGATGAATAATCTATCTTTTCTAAAAGAGGACATATCTAAAAATAGGATGAATTTGCAATTGTGTATTTAGTGGCAGAGTTTACCCCCACCCACCCACACACACACACACACACACACACACACACACACACACACACACACACTCACTCTCTCTCTATCAGTAAGGTGGATTTACGTTTGTGCTGAGTGAGCGTTTCCCCAGCCACACCCCGCCAAATCAAATGTCACACCATCTCCTGGGGTATTAATCACACACACACACACACACACACACACACACACACACACACACACACACACACACACACACACATGGGGAAAAAAGAGGAAAAGGTCACTTTTTTTTCTGGAAATATCTATATAATTCAGAATCAGCTTTATGTCCCAGGTATGAGACACATACGAGGAACTTTTTCTTTGGAACATCTTTGCTCACACACACAAAACAACCAATATATACACACTATATATATATATATATATATATATATATATATATATATATATATATATATATATATATATATATATATATATATATATATATATATATATATATATATATATATATATATATATATATTTCAGTCTGGACCAAATATGGTTTGACGAAGCTCGAACCATTTCCTGATACACTGATGGGATGTAAACCCACGATAGAAATCGACAGGAAACAAAGACGAATGGACCGTTGAGCTCAGAAAAAGACACTCAGACAGAAACTGATCAAATCCATCTGCACGGGTCAGATTTCACACAGGAAATGGGTTTCTCACTTCATTCTTCACTGATTCTTCTTTCACTTTCATCTTGTTGTTTCCACACTCCACTCCCACTGTTCTCCATCCTTCACATGAATGGATGAATGGATGGATGGATGGATGGATGGATGGATGGATGGATGGATGGATGGATGGATGGATGGATGGATGGATGGATGGATGGATGGATGGATGGATGGATGGATGGATGGATGGATGGATGGATGGATGGATGGATGGATGGATGGATGGATGGAGAAAAAAGAAAAAGCAAGCGGCATTCCTCCTGAAGATATTTATTTTTCTGCTATGGAGAAAAACACTCTGCAGAGCAGAAAAGAGAACAAATAAAATCAAAGTTAGCAACGAGTTTCTCTCTGTGGACTCACACGCTACACAATACATCACATGTTTAGGAAGATGTAGTAACATGCCCCCTATGTTAAAATACAGGGGCATAAGTATACACCCCCCTATGTTAAAATACAGGGGCATAAGTATACACCCCCTATGTTAAAATACAGGGGCATAAGTATACACCCCCCTATGTTAAAATACAGGGGCATAAGTATATACCCCCCTATGTTAAAATACAGGGGCATAAGTATACACCCCCCTATGTTAAAATACAGGGGGCATAAGTATACACCCCCCTATGTTAAAATACAGGGGCATAAGTATACACCCCTATGTTAAAATACAGGGGCATAAGTATACACCCCCTATGTTAAAATACAGGGGCATAAGTATACACCCCCTATGTTAAAATACAGGGGCATAAGTATACACCCCTATGTTAAAATACAGGGGCATAAGTATACACCCCCTATGTTAAAATACAGGGGCATAAGTATACACCCCCTATGTTAAAATACAGGGGCATAAGTATACACCCCCTATGTTAAAATACAGGGGCATAAGTATACACCCCCTATGTTAAAATACAGGGGCATAAGTATACACCCCCTATGTTAAAATACAGGGGCATAAGTATACACCCCCTATGTTAAAATACAGGGGCATAAGTATACACCCCTATGTTAAAATACAGGGGCATAAGTATACACCCCTATGTTAAAATACAGGGGCATAAGTATACACCCCTATGTTAAAATACAGGGGCATAAGTATACACCCCTATGTTAAAATACAGGGGCATAAGTATACACCCCTATGTTAAAATACAGGGGCATAAGTATACACCCCTATGTTAAAATACAGGGGCATAAATATACACCCCCTATGTTAAAATACAGGGGCATAAGTATACACCCCCTATGTTAAAATACAGGGGCATAAGTATACACCCCTATGTTAAAATACAGGGGCATAAGTATACACCCCCTATGTTAAAATACAGGGGCATAAGTATACACCCCCTTATGTTAAAATACAGGGGCATAAGTATACACCCTTATGTTAAAATACAGGGGCATAAGTATACACCCCCTATGTTAAAATACAGGGGCATAAGTATACACCCCTATGTTAAAATACAGGGGCATAAGTATACACCCCCTATGTTAAAATACAGGGGCATAAGTATACACCCCTATGTTAAAATACAGGGGCATAAGTATACACCCCCCTATGTTAAAATACAGGGGCATAAGTATACACCCCCCTATGTTAAAATACAGGGGCATAAGTATACACCCCCTATGTTAAAATACAGGGGCATAAGTATACACCCCTATGTTAAAATACAGGGGCATAAGTATACACCCCTATGTTAAAATACAGGGGCATAAGTATACACCCCTATGTTAAAATACAGGGGCATAAGTATACACCCCCTATGTTAAAATACAGGGCATAAGTATACACCCCTATGTTAAAATACAGGGGCATAAGTATACACCCCCTATGTTAAAATACAGGGGGCATAAGTATACACCCCCCTATGTTAAAATACAGGGGCATAAGTATACACCCCCCTATGTTAAAATACATACACACACACACACACACACACACACACACACACACACACACACACATATATATATATATATATATACCCTAAAGATAAAGTCATCTGGCCTTCTCACCAGTGCAGATTTGATTGAGTTCATTGATTTCTTCATGAACTCTGAGGAGGAGGAGGTCCTGCAAGATCTCCTGCTGCTGTTCCTCAGCCTGCACCCCGAGGAGCTCCAAGTGATGGTCCTTCAGTCTCAGCAGTGCACGCCCTGGAGGGGGGTGTGCATGTGGGAGGAGTCATTCATTCACAACATGAAAACAACATGAGGGCAACATGAAGACAACATTAAGACAACATTAAGACAACATTAAGACAACATGAAGACAACATGAGGGCAACATGAAGACAACATGAAGACAACATGAGGGCAACATGAGGACAACATTAAGACAACATGAAGACAACATGAAGACAACATGAGGGCAACATGAGGACAACATTAAGACAACATTAAGACAACATGAAGACAACATTAAGACAACATTAAGACAACATGAAGACAACATTAAGACAACATGAAGACAACATGAAGACAACATGAGGGCAACATGAGGACAACATTAAGACAACATGAAGACAACATGAAGACAACATGAGGGCAACATGAGGACAACATTAAGACAACATGAGGGCAACATGAGGACAACATGAGGGCAACATGAGGACAACATGAAGACAACATGAGGGCAACATTAGGACAACATGAAGACAACATGAGGGCAACATGAGGACAACATGAAGACAACATGAGGGCAACATTAGGACAACATGAAGACAACATGAAGACAACATGAAGACAACATGAGGGCAACATGAGGACAACATGAGGGCAACATGAGGACAACATGAGGACAACATGAGGACAACATTCTGGTTCTGATTCTGATTCTGATACTGATTCTGGTTTTGATTCTAATTCTAATTCTAATTCTGATTATGATATTGATTCTGGTTCTGGTTCTGATTCTGATTCTGGTTCTGATTCTAATTCTGGTTTTGATTCTAATTCTAATTCTGATTATGATACTGATTCTGGTACTGATTTTGGTTCTGGTTTTGATTCTGATTCTGATTCTGGTTCTGGTTCTGATTCTGATTTGTCCATAAGACGCGTCAGACAACGACCCTCTGGAGCTTTGAGGTCTTTAAGGGCATGGTAGGCAGTAGTACCTGATATAGCGTGCTGGATTATGGCTTTATGGAGCGTGCCCCTGTGGGTCGGGTACTGGTCCCGCACCCACGCCAACACGTCTTCCACCGACCACGATGACACTCGCTTTGACAGGCCCATCACCCTGCAAGACACAACAGATAAGTGTCTAGAGATAGATAAGTGTCCTATATATATATATATATATATATATATATATATATATATATATATATATATATATATATATAGCAAACTGTATTATACAATAAATTACACATGAATTGGTCAATTACCCAAATAAAAAATGACCTTGACATTGACCTTGACATTGACCTTGACATTAAACATAGCAAAGCAGGCAATTTTCACACTTAAATGGCAAATATTTGGCATCTTTTGCTTGATAAATGACTTGTTGGTTATTGGTTGGTTGATTTTGCCAGAACATTAACTCCAGGAACACCCAACGAGGCGTTGAGCAGAGAAACCCCTTCAGGGTGAGGAAATGTCATTTTCTCTTGATATCTGATCACATTTTCCTTCTCACGCGGTGTATTTATATATCTTTTCTAGTCTTAACGACTACTCAAAGCACTTTTACCATCATTCAGGAACCATTAATTCATTCTAACCCCAACCGGTCGTCAGACACCGCCTACCAAGAGCCTGGGTCTGGGCCTGGGTCTGGTTCTGGGCCTGGGCCTGGGTCTGGTTCTGGGTCTGGGTTTGGGTCTGGGTCTGTCCGAGGTTTCTTCCTAAAAGGAAGTTTTTCCTCGCCACTGTCCCACTGTTGCTTGCTCTGGAGGAAACTACTAGAACTGTTGGGTCCTTGTAAATTCTGGAGTGTGGTCTAGACCTACTCTATCTGGTCTAGACCTACTCTATCTGGTCTAGACCTGCTCTATCTGGTCTAGACCTGCTCTATCTGGTCTCTATCTGTAAAGTGTCTCGAGATAGAACACTTGTTATGAATTTATACTATAATTAAAATTGAATTGGATTCACCATCACACACTGTGGCCGAGGCTGCCGTACAAGATCATACAAGATGGGGCATTGGGGGCAACTTGGGGTTCAGCGTCTTGCCCAAGGACACTTCGACATGGGACTGCAGGGCCAGGGATTGAACCACCAACCTTCCGATTGGCAGGTAACCGCTCTACCACTGAGCCCCAGCCGGCGCCCTAAATCAGCCCATTTCCCATTAATCCAACAAGCTGTTACACATGATGACAAACAGCTGGTTGAAGAAGTCAGTTTGATGTGTAACTGCAGCTTCAAATGAACTAATGTTCACAACTTAATCTAAATAACGGGGGCACCAGACGCCTCCCGATACGATATCATCACGATACTCTATTTTTATATATATATATTGCAATTTATAACCGTTTTTTTTTACATCTCTCCATTAGTGCATGTATAGGACCTGAGCATGTGTGTGTAATAACAGAGTGTAAATTGTAATAAAGTATATATTATTATTATTAATATTATTATTATTAATAATAATAATAATAATATTACTATTATTATTAATATTATTATTAATATTATCATTACTATTATTATTATTACTACACTGACCATCACATACAGTATATAATATATAATAATAAGCTTATTTCCCAGTGATTAATTCCTCTTGAACATGTTGAATAATAGCTGGTTGAAGACTTTCTTGTAAAATAACGGCCGGGTGAAACCAACCGACTCCAACCCGCGGGGGTCAACAAAGTTTCTCCCCCCCCCCCCACCCCGCGGTTGTCTCGGCTTTGCTCCCAGCCGTATCCTCCTGGGATGCTAACGGTCGGTGACCTTTTCAGCGGGCCAGGCTCGTTATTGGGGTATAAATATAGGAATGTAATTTACTGTGTTAATTAAGGGGGTTGACCGGGGCTGTAACGAGGTCCCAGGGGGGTAATTGACATACAGAGAGCGAAGACATTTACACACAAAGACACCGAGGACACCGCCCGTCAGCGCCGGGGTGAGTCCAGGGTGAAGAAGGAAATCTCACTGTTGTCTTTAAATGTACGTAGAGACACAGACCCCCACGCCAGACCCCCACGCCAGACCCCCATGTCAGACCCCCATGTCAGACCCCCATGCCAGACCCCCATGTCAGACCCCCATGCCAGACCCCCATGTCAGACCCCCACGCCTGACCCCCATGTCAGACCCCCATGCCAGACCCCCACGCCAGACCTCTACACCGGACTCCTAAGCCAGACCCCCACGCCAGACCTCTACACCGGACTCCTACGCCAGACCCCCAGGCCAGACCTCTACACCGGACTCCTACGCCAGACCCCTACGCCGGACCTCTATGCCGGACCCCTACGCCGGACCTCTACGCCGGACCCCTACGCCGGACCTCTATGCCGGACCCCTACGCCGGACCTCTATGCCGGACCCGGACCTCTACACCGGACCTCTACGCCGGACCTCTACGCAGGACCTCTACGCCAGACACTATGCCCAACCCTATGTCAGACCCTACCCTACGCCAGACCCCACACTGGACCCCACACCGGACCCTACACCACACCCTATGTCAGACTCTACCCTACACCAGACCCCACGGCAGACCCCACGACGTGGTCATGCCGGAACATGCGCCAGACCCCACACCAGACCGTACGACGGACCCTACATCAAACCCAAAGCCGGACCCCACGCCGGACCCTACCCTACGCCTATTTTTTATATATATATATATACAGGCTTGGAAAGATGGGGGTTAATTTCTCAAAGTGCCTGAATGTGACACGTTTTTATATCACAGTGTGTGTGTGTGTGTGTGTGTGTGTGAGTGTGTGTGTGTGTGTGTGTGTGTGTGTGTGTGTGTGTGTGTGTGTGTGTGTGTGTGTGTGTGTGTGTGTGTGTGTGTGTGTGTGTGTGTGGATTGCAGTAATAGGTAGAATTAGATTTTATTTCTATACCGGTGACAATATGATCCCTGAGTTTCAGTATTGATAGCAAAACAATCCGTTCCCCTGTGCCTTAGATAGGGAATATAACACATTCCTCTACAAAGAAAGCTGCTTTTTGTGTTGTTTTTTTAAAGAAAGCTTGTAAAAGTTACTTCTAAAGTTCTTTAGTACTTCTAAAAGTTACTTCTAAAGTTCTTTAGTACTTCTAAAAGTCGTAGATGTCTAAATACAAGCAGTCACACAACTTTGTCTGACGACAATACAGTCTTAAAATGGGAAAATTAAGTTGTAAACCAGAGAAATGTCTGAAGACGAAGTAAAGGACCACCAGAGTTCAGATGGCACTGGTCTCATGTGGTCTAATGAACCAAACTGGACCAAATGACACCCATTCAAGATCCAGGTTGGTGCATCCCGAGGTGTGATCCTACCATCGTGTGGTGCCTTGCAGAATTACAGGTTACACCTGTGGAGGCTCTAAGCCACAGCTTCACCTGGCTGTTAACCCTCGGATGGTATTCAGGTCAAATTGACCCATTTCTAATCTTTACAAGCAGATAAACGGTCCCAGTTCCATGTTTTCTACCTGAAATCAGCACCTTACCTTATTTCCTGATAAACATGTATTCCTGACTCAGAACATTATTCTGGATATGACACTTATGTTGTTTCCATAGTGATTTTTAACATGAATTATAACCTGATGATAAAAACGAACCCCACTTCCATCTTTAATAGTGTTCTAGTAGAGACTGATTCATTCCCTGAACATAGATGTTATCTCAGCTGCTGGAAATGGAGATAAAGATGATATTTGTTAATAGATTATGAAGTAAAATTTTAATTCAGAATTGTTTTTAAAACCCCAAATAAGTCCGGGTCAGTTTGACCCGAGAGGTCCCTTATAGTTGAGGGACCGTTGTCCTATATCAATGTTCCTTTAATTCCCCAAAATAACATGATTGATTCCACCCAACGCTCTTTGCCAAGTACAAATCTCTACTTTCATTAATTTTGGGGCGTCTTATTCAATTTTATAGCATTTGAAACCAAATTGAAGTGTTTTTGAAATAGTATTGAGAGTAAAAGTTGACATATTCCAGTCTGTGATTATCATCAACATCCATTCCTTTAATTTTAGTCTCAATAATTCCTAATTTCTGCTTTTCTAACTCAAACATATAATTTCCTATAAATGAGGTTTAATGACCATAAATTCCAAAAATAACTTAAAGTTAAGTTAGTGTTACGCAGTGTTAAACTTCAAAGCGTCAAAGCGTCAAAAGTGTTGAAAAAAGGGACAAAAAAGTAAGAAAAAGTTAAAAACATCGATAAAAGCATCATCATAAGTGTTGATTTTTTGGGAAGACAACACAAGGGGGAGGTGTGATCCATAATAACTACCTTAAATATTTAATGCATTATGGCTGAAGGAGGTTTTTCTAAAAGGAACCTGAGTCCCTTCACTCAGCCCGTTACACTCACTGTGCAATACTGGGTGTAACGTTGATGTAAAAAGGTGATAAATGCATAAATTCAGACTAATAAAGCATATTCATGTCGATAAGCTACTGCCGAATTCAAGCAGGTATTCTCACACGTCTTTTCCGTGCTACAGCAGGTGTGTAACTGTCCCGGAAGTTAAAACATTGTTAAAATGACAAAAAATGTGAATGGAGTTTGGCGTGCTGCGCTGTGAATGAGCAGAAAGACGGGCCCGCACATGCGCGTTCACAGGAACCCCCCAACAGCTGCCTTCAAAGACCCAAAAACAAAACACTGACATCTTTACTTACTTTATGAAGCTTTTTGCTGAGTGATAAGTTATATTATATATATATATTTACCTGTGGTCTGTTTGCTGCTGGTAGATAGCCTGACAGCCTATCAACGGCGAGTCTGTACCTGTAGGTGTTACCTCACGAGGCTGGGCCACATTCCTTCCCCGGCTCCGCCCACCTGTGGAGCTAGAGTCGTTTCTTTATTACAAAAATAAAAATAAAAAAAAAAATAAAAAATAAAAAATAAAAAATAAAAAATAAAAAATAAAAAATAAAAAATAAAAAATAAAAAATAAAAAATAAAAATTAAAAATTAAAAATAAAAAGTAAAATTAAAAATTAAATAATAAATATATAAAACAATAATAAATTTAAAAAAAAAAAAAATCCGAGAGATATGAAAAAAGTTTGAGAAATAAGGTTATCACACTGATAGCAAAAAAACATTTCACGAGAGAAAAAAACAATATTTGAGAGATAAGTTTTCATAACAATAGAAAAAAATCTCTCAAAATAATTTTGTAAATTCTCAAATATATATTTTTGCTATCAGTGTGAAAAAAAAATATCTAAAAAAAAAATGTTTCTCTCAAAACATAAAATCTCTTAAAAATATTTTTTAACTCTCAAATATATTTTCCCTTAAGGTCCCTTTTATATTTGTATTTATTTTTTATTTTTTCCCTTTCATATTGTGCATTAGCGTTAACAACTGATCAAATGTCCACTAAGCTCTCGTCACACAGTAAACCACTTTGCTTAAAGATTATTTTAAAAATAAAAATGCACACAACTAAAATACTTCTCTTACAGGCTGTGCTTAATTTTTTAGATTGGTGATTAACAAGGAGTTCGTGAATGCATCATTTACACCTGATTAAATGATGCTTTCACGAACTCCTTGTCCATGTAGGCTACCTACACGTAAAAGCCAAAACCCGATTTCTTTTGCCCCCCTCTTCCTGTGTTACTGTGGTAACTGTCGACAGTAACCCCAAAACCAAGTCCATCCAGTCCCGGAACTGACCCCACACAGCCAACAGAGGGCGCACGCGCACAGCAGGTGGCGCTACCTCTCTTCTTCACCTCTCCTCTCTGCAGCTGGAGCGCTGTGATGTCACATGACCATGTTGTGGGTTTATTACTCCAAATGTCTGAGCCTGTTCTCTTCTATAGAACTCTGCAGCGCGCACGTGCGCGCGCGCGCACACACACACACACACACACACACACACACACACACACAGAGACAAACACAGGGAGAGAGAGTGCATGCTGCAGTTTTGACTGACACTGACAGCTGAGAGCAGCCCGGACTTTCAGCGTCAGGAAGCAACTTTTTGAGGGAATTATGAGAAACGCGGAGCTGTGATTTTTGCATTTCTAATTTCCAGCTGACAAGGTGAGAAAAAACTACTTTATTTTGCTTCTTATTTTGTCTCAGTTTTGCTCTTTAACGTCTTGCAGGTTTACCATCATCTGATGAATCCCGCAGTTACTGCACCTGTTTCAAACCTCCGCTGTCACCCCTTTAAAAAAATATAAAAATACAGTATATACATATATTAGGAATAACATAGTGTGCTAAGTAACTTTAGTAGATGGTATGTGTGTATGTAGTATGTATGTAGATGTTAAATTGGGACACAGTTGAGTGATTTGTGCACTTGTGTGTTAACAGCTTAATGACATCACTCTAAAATCAGCACATGATTTATTGGGCTTTGACCTTTTTAAGGTGGCGAACTGGTTGACGTCTGTTAAATATTCATTGCAATTAGGTAGATGGCAACAGTTAAGAGGCGGATTTGCTGCGTGGGATGTGTCAGAGTGGTATGCTGCACGACAATAGGACAGGAAATGCACGTTTAATGGAACTCATCCGCAGAAAAGTGTTGCTTTGTGTTTCTGCGGCCATGGGGAAAGTATCGCTGCCTTTAATTAACCGAGAAAATGGGCTAATGTTGCACATGCGTGGTTGAGCAATGACATGCGATCGTTTCATATATGTATAGAGAGAGAGAGAGAGAGAGAGAGAGAGAGAGAGAGACTCCAGCTGCTCTCTACTTGATCTGATGATGATCTACTGCACTGGTCACTTTTTCACTATCACCATCACACCCAGTCTACCGTAGTACCTCACCTCATCATGGTCACTGTTTCTGGGAGGGACTTTATTTTTATTTTTACTATGTATGTGTGTATATGAGTGTATATATGTGTATATGTGGGATTTATGTGTGTATATGTTTGTATATGTGTGGTATATGTGTGTATATGTGTGTATATGAGTGTATATGTGGGATTTATGTGTGTATATGTGTGTATATGTGTGTATATGTGTGGTATATGAGTGTATATGTGGGATTTATGTGTGTATATGTGTGTATATGTGTGTATATGTGTGGTATATGAGTGTATATGTGGGATTTATGTGTGTATATGTGTGGGATTTATGTGTGTATATGTGTGTATATGTGTGTATATGTGTGGTATATGAGTGTATATGTGGGATTTATGTGTGTATATGTGTGTATATGTGTGGTATATATGTGTATATGTGTGTATATGAGTGTATATGTGTGTATATGTGTGGTATATATGTGTATATGTGTGTATATGAGTGTATATGTGTGTATAAGTGTTTGTTGTGTTATGGTTGTCTTGCTAGTGGATGCCTAAAATTTCTACCAGGATGAATAACGTATCTATCTATCTAGGCTATCTATCTATCTATCTATCTATCTATCTATCTATCTATCTATCTATCTATCTATCTATCTATCTATCTATCTATCTATCTATCTATCTAATATATATATTAATATATATATATATATATATATATATATATATATATATATATATATATATATATATATATATATTAAGTCATAAAATTGACTCACAAGTGGGATATAGTTACATTATTGAACTTCGTTGAAGAAGAAATGATCCAACAAGTGCATGAGAGATGACTTGTAACTCCGTATGGGGGCGGCGGACTGAAGGGGAAGAGTCTAGAGACACTAGACTGCATCCCCATCGATGTGGGGAGGGGTCCAGACAGCATGCCTATGTACAGGGTCCAGACTCTTGTGCTACGCCCTTGGCTGTTCTGCCCCAGACCACACACCCTGGTTCCCTCAGACAATCCCGGGGCTCAGTTGGGGGGGCAGGTCTGCAAATGCAACAACGCTTGACAATAAAATGGTCTCCTCCTCCTCCTCCTGCTGGGTGAAGCTCAACTCTCTATCTCTGCATCTCTACGAGGTGGACTGAACCCAAACCTGGAGAAGGCCTCCATTGCATTAGTGGAAAGTATAGTACATTTACCTAAATTCAAGGTACTTGTATACCTGAGTATTTACATTTTATGCTGCTTTAAACTCTACTTTACTACATTCCAGACTCCGCCTACCAAGATCCTGGTCTGTCCCAGGTTCCTTCCTAAAAGGAGTTTTTCCTCAACACTGGAACTACTAGAACTGTTGTGTCCTCATGTTGTCCTCATGTTGTCCTCATGTTGTCCTCATGTTGTCCTCATGTTGCCCTCATGTTGTCCTCATGTTGCCCTCGTGTTGTCCTCATGTTGTCCTCATGTTGCCCTCATGTTGCCCTCATGTTGTCCCCATCTTGTCCCCATGTTGTCCCCATGTTGTCCTCATCTTGCCCCCATGTTGTCCTCATGTTGTCCTCATGTTGTCCCCATGTTGTCCCCATGTTGCCCTCATGTTGCCCTCATGTTGTCTTCATGTTGTCTTCATGTTGTCTTTATGTTGTCTTCATGTTGTACTCATGTTGTCTTCATGTTGCCCTCATCTTGCCCTCATGTTGTCCTCATGTTGTCTTCGTGTTGCCCTCATGTTGTCCTCATGTTGTCTTCGTGTTGCCCTCATGTTGTCCTCATGTTGTCTTTATGTTGTCTTCATGTTGTCCTCATGTTGTCCTCATGTTGTCCTCATGTTGTCTTCATTTTGCCCTCATGTTGTCTTCATGTTGTCCTCATGTTGTCTTCATGTTGTCCTCATGTTGTCCTCATGTTGTCTTCGTGTTGTCCTCATTTTGCCCTCATGTTGTCTTCATGTTGTCCTCATGTTGTCTTCATGTTGTCCTCATGTTGTCCTCATGTTGTCTTCGTGTTGTCCTCATGTTGTCCTCATGTTGTCTTCGTGTTGTCCTCATGTTGTCCTCATGTTGTCCTCATGTTGTCCTCATCCGGCAAAAACAAAAAAAGTCAACAAAAAGTGCCGTAAGCCGTTGTAGAAATTGTAGAAAATGTGCTAACATTTCATTATCCGGGACCAACACAAGGGTTAATAACGCCGGTAGTTTGTAAAGTCTTTTGTCACTTATGGCTAGCGTTGCTAATCCTAGAGGATGCTCTGGAAATGCCCAGGTAGAGGTTCCCCTGATTTTGTTGTTTTGGGTAGTCTGGTCCATTAAATCTGACACATACGAGCATATTTACCTGCGTAACAAACCTTCTTCATGAGGTTTTATTTTTGGCTACATTTCATGTGGTGTTTCCATTATTTTGTCCACGGTTTCGGAGATCCTGGTGCCTCTTTGCTTTCCCACCGTCCTCTGTTGGCACTGACTACAAAGGCCAAATGAGTGTGTGCAAAAAACTGTAATATCCCACCAAACTGTGTTATTTGAAGATTAGTCACACACACACACACAGACACACACAGACACACACACACATGCAGAAGTACAAAGAGTGGAGTGGGATCTCCTAGCAGCCCTTATGGTTTCTGCCTAGTTTCAACCTGACCCCTCTGTCCCGTCTGTAATGAGAAAGTCCAGACTGAGCACTTTTTAACGACTTTGTCAAACATTCACAGATCTGCCGCTGGGGCTTGTGGGAGTTTCAACACCCACCGACTCCTGACTGCAGCACACTTAATTGTGCTCCTCAGAGACGTCTACGTCTGGCTCAACCGTTATCTATTTGTTCTGTGTTCCCGTTTCATTTATCTCGGATGCTGGACTTACACGGTGTGTAGCGTGGGAAACTCAGAAACTCGTAAATGTGCTGAGGTCGGAGCACATCGCCGGCGCATGGCTGCAGCTGATTGAGATTCAGTGTCGGTTTTTAAGTCTTGACACACAAAATGTTAAATTCAATGTGCTTCTAATTACAAATTGAGCTATGCCCTCATATGTGTGTGCCAGATTGGATAAAGATAAGATAAGATAATAGTTTATTCATCCCACAATGGGACAACATGAGTCTCTTAGTCTATGTCTGGAGTCTCTTTATATAGACCTTAGTGGTCCCTAATACTGTATCTGAAGTCTCTTTATATAGACCTTAGTGGTCCCTAATACTGTATCTGAAGTCTCTTTTATATAGACCTTAGTGGTCCCTAATACTGTATCTGAAGTCTCTTTATATAGACCTTAGTGGTCCCTAATACTGTATCTGAAGTCTCTTTATATAGACCTTAGTGGTCCCTAATACTGTATCTGAAGTCTCTTTATATAGACCTTAGTGGTCCCTAATACTGTATCTGAAGTCTCTTTTATATAGACCTTAGTGGTCCCTAATACTGTATCTGAAGTCTCTTTTATATAGACCTTAGTGGTCCCTAATACTGTATCTGAAGTCTCTTTATATAGACCTTAGTGGTCCCTAATACTGTATCTGAAGTCTCTTTTATATAGACCTTAGTGGTCCCTAATACTGTATCTGAAGTCTCTTTATATAGACCTTAGTGGTCCCCTAATACTGTATCTGAAGTCTCTTTATATAGACCTTAGTGGTCCCTAATACTGTATCTGAAGTCTCTTTATATAGACCTTAGTGGTCCCTAATACTGTATCTGAAGTCTCTTTATATAGACCTTAGTGGTCCCTAATACTGGATCTGAAGTCTCTTTATAGAGACCTTAGTGGTCCCTAATACTGTATCTGAAGTCTCTTTATATAGACCTTAGTGGTCCCTAATACTGTATCTGAAGTCTCTTTATATAGACCTTAGTGGTCCCTAATACTGTATCTGAAGTCTCTTTTATAAAGACCTTAATGGGACTGGGGGGCCATAGGTGGAGGGGGGGAACACATATTAATGTTAAAAAAGTGACATTTTCATGCCATGGGACCTTTAATATCTAAAGAGTGCCCCACCGGTATGAAAGTATCTCCATTTGTTGATTTCACTGATAATCTCCGTTTTTTCTTAACTTACATGTACATTTTGTGACAGTAAACTGTAAAAGATGCGCGTTGCTGAAGAAGACATGTCAACGTCTTGTAATACTGAATGTCACTTTCCTTCCAGTTCGGAGGAGATGGAGAACAAGGCCATGTATCTGAGCACGTATGAAGAGAGAGAGAGCGGCTCCATGTATGAAGAGGCCTACGATGGACACAACCTGTCCAAGCTTAACCTGTGTGATGAAGGTAAGGACCAGAGCCGGTCTTTGTCCCAAGAACTGATTTCTAACCAAAAGGTCCAACTTCAATCCAAGTATATTATCACAATATCATCAATATACATCACAACCATTACATATTAGACAATAAACTGTTAAGGAACTTAATTAACTCTAAATCTGAGGCCATGGTTCTCAGCAGGACACCGATAGAGGGCCTTCTTCAGGTAGGGAGTGAGTCCTTACCCCAAGGGAAGGAGGTTAGATACCTTGGGGTCCTGTTTGCGAGCGAGGGGACCATGGAGCGGGAGATTGGTGGGGGGGGGGGTATTACATTCAGTTTATCGCACCTAAAGCTCTCGATCTACCGGGCAGTGTTCGTTCCTACCCTCACCGATGGTCCTGAAGGCTGGGGCAGGACCGGAAGAACCAGATCCAGGGTACAAGCGGCCAAAATGGGTTTCCTCAGGGGGGAGAGAGGGTCTTCCTCTGAGACATGCTGTCTTCCTCTGAGACATGCTGTCTTCCTCTGAGACATGCTGTCTTCCTCTGATACATGCTGTCTTCCTCTGAGACATGCTGTCTTCCTCTGATACATGCTGTCTTCCTCTGAGACATGCTGTCTTCCTCTGATACATGCTGTCTTCCTCTGATACATGCTGTCTTCCTCTGAGACATGCTGTCTTCCTCTGAGACATGCTGTCTTCCTCTGTTACATGCTGTCTTCCTCTGAGACATGCTGTCTTCCTCTGATACATGCTGTCTTCCTCTGAGACATGCTGTCTTCCTCTGATACATGCTGTCTTCCTCTGAGACATGCTGTCTTCCTCTGATACATGCTGTCTTCCTCTGTTACATGCTGTCTTCCTCTGAGACATGCTGTCTTCCTCTGTTACATGCTGTCTTCCTCTAAGACATGCTGTCTTCCTCTGAGACATGCTGTCTTCCTCTGTTACATGCTGTCTTCCTCTGAGACATGCTGTCTTCCTCTGTTACATGCTGTCTTCCTCTAAGACATGCTGTCTTCCTCTGATACATGCTGTCTTCCTCTGAGACATGCTGTCTTCCTCTGAGACATGCTGTCTTCCTCTGTTACATGCTGTCTTCCTCTGAGACATGCTGTCTTCCTCTGAGACATGCTGTCTTCCTCTGTTACATGCTGTCTTCCTCTGAGACATGCTGTCTTCCTCTGATACATGCTGTCTTCCTCTGAGACATGCTGTCTTCCTCTGTTACATGCTGTCTTCCTCTGAGACATGCTGTCTTCCTCTGTTACATGCTGTCTTCCTCTGAGACATGCTGTCTTCCTCTGAGACATGCTGTCTTCCTCTGATACATGCTGTCTTCCTCTGAGACATGCTGTCTTCCTCTGATACATGCTGTCTTCCTCTGAGACATGCTGTCTTCCTCTGTTACATGATGTCTTCCTCTGAGACATGCTGTCTTCCTCTGAGACATGCTGTCTTCCTCTGATACATGCTGTCTTCCTCTGAGACATGCTGTCTTCCTCTGAGACATGCTGTCTTCCTCTGATACATGCTGTCTTCCTCTGATACATGCTGTCTTCCTCTGTTACATGCTGTCTTCCTCTAAGACATGCTGTCTTCCTCTGATACATGCTGTCTCCCTCTAAGACATGCTGTCTTCCTCTGATACATGCTGTCTTCCTCTGAGACATGCTGTCTTCCTCTGTTACATGCTGTCTTCCTCTGAGACATGCTGTCTTCCTCTGAGACATGCTGTCTTCCTCTGTTACATGCTGTCTTCCTCTGAGACATGCTGTCTTCCTCTGAGACATGCTGTCTTCCTCTGTTACATGCTGTCTTCCTCTGATACATGCTGTCTTCCTCTGTTACATGCTGTCTTCCTCTGATACATGCTGTCTTCCTCTGAGACATGCTGTCTTCCTCTAAGACATGCTGTCTTCCTCTGATACATGCTGTCTTCCTCTGTTACATGCTGTCTTCCTCTGAGACATGCTGTCTTCCTCTGTTACATGCTGTCTTCCTCTGAGACATGCTGTCTTCCTCTGATACATGCTGTCTTCCTCTGAGACATGCTGTCTTCCTCTGAGACATGCTGTCTTCCTCTGAGACATGCTGTCTTCCTCTGAGACATGCTGTCTTCCTCTGAGACATGCTGTCTTCCTCTGAGACATGCTGTCTTCCTCTGAGACATGCTGTCTTCCTCTGTTACATGCTGTCTTCCTCTGAGACATGCTGTCTTCCTCTGATACATGCTGTCTTCCTCTGTTACATGCTGTCTTCCTCTGAGACATGCTGTCTTCCTCTGATACATGCTGTCTTCCTCTGAGACATGCTGTCTTCCTCTGAGACATGCTGTCTTCCTCTGATACATGCTGTCTTCCTCTGAGACATGCTGTCTTCCTCTGATACATGCTGTCTTCCTCTAAGACATGCTGTCTTCCTCTGATACATGCTGTCTTCCTCTGTTACATGCTGTCTTCCTCTGAGACATGCTGTCTTCCTCTGAGACATGCTGTCTTCCTCTGAGACATGCTGTCTTCCTCTGTTACATGCTGTCTTCCTCTGATACATGCTGTCTTCCTCTGAGACATGCTGTCTTCCTCTGATACATGCTGTCTTCCTCTGTTACATGCTGTCTTCCTCTGATACATGCTGTCTTCCTCTGAGACATGCTGTCTTCCTCTGAGACATGCTGTCTTCCTCTGATACATGCTGTCTTCCTCTGATACATGCTGTCTTCCTCTGAGACATGCTGAGACATGCTGTCTTCCTCTGAGACATGCTGTCTTCCTCTGAGACATGCTGTCTTCCTCTGTTACATGCTGTCTTCCTCTGAGACATGCTGTCTTCCTCTGAGACTTGCTGTCTTCCTCTGTTACATGCTGTCTTCCTCTGAGACATGCTGTCTTCCTCTGAGACATGCTGTCTTCCTCTGATACATGCTGTCTTCCTCTGATACATGCTGTCTTCCTCTGAGACATGCTGAGACATGCTGTCTTCCTCTGAGACATGCTGAGACATGCTGTCTTCCTCTGAGACATGCTGTCTTCCTCTGAGACATGCTGTCTTCCTCTGAGACATGCTGTCTTCCTCTGATACATGCTGTCTTCCTCTGAGACATGCTGTCTTCCTCTGAGACATACTTTAGTCTTACTCAAGTAATTATTTGGATGACTACTTTGTACTTTTACTTAAGTCATAGTATTCTGAAGTAACAGTACTTTTACTTGAGTACAGTTTTTGGCTACTCTACTCACCTCTACCTACCATACACTAGAAGACTCTGTACACACACACACACACACACACACACACACACACACTAATAACCAATACAGACACAAGAAGAGGCAATGCTGTCACCGCTTGGCGTCCACTCTCCTCTTGCTATCCCGTTTCTGAAAGCAGGAATGTGTAGGAGCAACATCTGTCTGTGTGTGTGTGTGTGTGTGTGTGTGTGTGTGTGTGTGTGTGTGTGTGTGTGTGTCTGTGTGTGTGTGTGTGTCTGTGTGTACAGGTGCAGCTGCAACAAATCCACAGTGCTCTCAGGTTTCGGCCCACAGCGCTGCGAGTTTGGTGGGAAAGTCTTAGCGAACGTTAACTGGAGAATACGTTGACATTTTAATGGAAAGCGGACAATGGCGACGCACACACACACACAACACACAACACACACACACACAACACACAACACACACCACAAAGACTGTCCTCATCCAGCGTCTGTAATCCTAAAACACTTTCACACCTCACATGTTCCCAGGCTGCTTTTATTGGGGTGGCCTGCGTATAGCGCTGTAGAGAGTGGGATCCAACCATGATTCACTCCGCTGCATGGCCAGAGTCCATTATGATGTAAACACACTGATTTATGGGTAAAAACAGGGTGTGTCCACGAAGCTAATTCAGGGTAAATGTGGTCTTAACCCTTGCGTTGTCTTCCAAAACTTTTAGCTTTTCTGGGTCAAAATAAAACCTCAAGTCACTTTTACCGCTTTGTATGTAATAATATATGGGTTATGTATAATATATGGGCTATATGTATAATATATGTATAATATATGGGCTATATGTATAATATATGTATAATATATGGACTATATGTGTAATATATGGGCTAAATGCGTAATATATGGTCTATATGTATAATATATGGGCTATATGCGTAATATATGGTCTATATGTATAATATATGGGCTATATGCGTAATATATGGGCTATATGTATAATATATGTATAATATATGTATAATATATGGGCTATATGCGTAATATATGGGCTATATGTGTATTAAATGGGCTATATGCGTATTAAATGGGCTATATGCGTAATATATGGGCTATATGCATAATATATGGGCTATATGCATAATATATGGTCTATATGCATAATATATGGGCTAAATGCATAATATATGGGCTATATGCATAATATATGGGCTATATGCATAATATATGGTCTATATGCATAATATATGGGCTAAATGCATAATATATGGGCTATATGCGTAATAAATGGGCTATATGTATAATATATGTCTATATTTTTAATATATGTATAATATATTGGCTATATGTAAAATATATGTATAATATATGTATAATATTTGGGCTATATGTATAATATATGTATAATATATGGGCTGTATATGGGTTACTTCAAGAGCTGTGCAAATTGCAGATTCCAAACTACCATTTTCTATACTAAATGAGATAAAGCCATCCTTCCTTCCTTCTATTCACACCTTAACCACTCCATCCTACTTCCACATGCATCCATGCACTCAGTCTTAGTAACAATTTCATTTATCCATTCATAAATCACAGTCACAGATGTACATTGAAGAATTCATCGTCACACGTTCATCGCTGCTCTTTAATGGCTTAACCGGGAGGAACAAAAGCGCCTACAAGCACCTCTCTGTCTTTCATTTACTCCGAACAACAACACGACGAGGACAAGTCACGATGTCCACTTCCAGTGCTACGCTAGTCACCTCGCTGCTGCATACATGAGATCAGGAGCCTCCGCTAACTCAGCGTATTAAAGTCATGAAGCCTCTAATGTAATGTACCGCGGGCATGGAGGAACAAACGTCACAGGACAGAAGAGTGTGATACTTTCCCCCTTAAGCCCCTGACTGCTGGTTTTATTTTCCTGGCTGGGTTTTATGAAGGTGTTTGTGTGATGTGGAGTTGTTTTGTCTCCGTTCAGCATAAGTTGAACTTAAAAGGCAGCTTTTAGTGCAATTTCTGTTCCTATACATTCCAGCCATGTGACACATCTGAGCCAGCTGTGTTTGTCTTACAGTGTGTGTGTGTGTGTGTGTGTGTGTGTGTGTGTGTGTGTGTGTGTGATCAATCTTGTTTGACTACATTCGTGGGGTCCACAAAACTGGAATACAGTATACTTGTTGGATCCATATAGCCCCACAAAGCTATCCGGGCCCCACAAGTATACTGTATTCCCGTTTTGTGGATCCCACACATTTAAAGGGCTGTTTGAGGGTTAGGACCTGGTTTTAGGATTAGAGTTAGAATTAGGTTATGGTTAGGATGAGGGTTAGGGTTAAGAATAGGCATTTAGTTGTGATGGTTAAGGTTAGGGTAATGGGCTAGGGAATGCATTATGTCAATGCCGGGTCCCCACAAAGATAGTGGAACGTGTGAGTGTGTGTTTGTGTGTGTGTGTGTGTGTGTGTGTGTGTGTGTGTGTGTGTGTGTGTGTGTGTGTGTGTGTGTGTGTGTGTGTATGTGTGCTTGTTTAACTTCATTTGTGGGGTCAACGCAACGGGACTACAGTATACTCGTGGGGTCCGGATAGCTTTGTGTGGACAAAATGTTGGGGTGTGTCCCCACAAAGATAGGGAGGTGTGTGTGTGTGTGTGTGTGTGTGTGTGTGTGTGTGTGTGTGTGTGTGTGCGTCAGCAACAATCCACCAGTGTCCACTGACAGGTCCAAATGAAAACATGCTGTTGAGAGGCCGCACTGCAAAAAACAGTGTTTATCTTTCAAAGTAGGACTCAAGCCAACATCATGACTGTTCACAGGAAGATCTCATTATAACTCTCATAACATCCCACTGGGTGTAATATTTATCATACTGTCATGAGGAGAC
The DNA here is from genome assembly GCA_013375575.1 of Percina caprodes. NCBI lineage: Eukaryota > Metazoa > Chordata > Actinopteri > Perciformes > Percidae > Percina > Percina caprodes. The sequence continues at coordinate 435,816 of JABXJD010000267.1, read as the reverse complement.
GCTGACTTTCCAGAAACGCGTGTTTTCATATTTCTCATCCTCTCCTCGTGTTGTTTTCCTAATTTAAGATGCAGTCCAGCATTTCTTCTTTCTATCCCGTTAATCTTAATGTAAACAGTTGAGTCTTAAGAGGTAGCTTGTAGCGTGACTGACACATATCACACATATATCACACATATACACATATATACACACATATATCACACATATACACACATATATCACACATATATCACTCATATACACACATATACACACATATACACACATATACACATATATATCACACATATACCACTCATATACACATATACACACATATACACACATATACACATATATATCACACATATACACATATACACACATATATCACACATATATCACTCATATACACATATACACACATATACACACATATACACATATATATCACACATATACACACATATACACACATATACACACATATATCACACATATACACATATATCACACATATATCACACATATACACATTTATACACACATATACACACATATACACACATATACACACATATATCACACGTATACACACATATACACACATATATCACACATATACACATATATCACACATTTGCACACATATATCACACATATACATACATATATCACACATATATACACACATATATCACACATACACACATATGCACACATGTATCACACATATACACACTTATATCACACATATACACACATATACATACATATATCACACACATATACACACATATATCACACATACACACATATGCACACATGTATCACACATATATCACACATATACACATATATCACACATATACACACATATACACACATATATCACACATATATCACACATATACAGACATATATCACACATATACACACATATACACACATATACACACATATACACACATATATCACACATATCACACTTATATCACACATATATCACACATATACACACATATACACACATATATCACACATATACACACATATACACACATATACACACATATATCACACATATCACACATATATCACACATATACACACATATATCACACATATACACACATATATCACACATATATCACACATATACACACATATATCACACATATCACACATATATCACACATATACACATTTTGAATGAAGTAACTGGAAACGTGAGCTTTGTTATTGTGAACAGCCTCTCGCCTAATAACCAAGCTTTTATAACAGCTCTGTTTTATAGAAGGCAACGAAATCTTCAAACAACATTAATACACAACATGTTGGTTCCAAAAGCCAAATTCCTGCTGCTGTTTTATTCATTTCAGTCAGACGTGCTGCAGACATGAAGTAAGATTTATTGTACAGCTCAAATAAAATGTACAAAGTCTTTGGAGATTAGACTCCATCGCTATATGAATATTTCTACATCTATATATAGGGGTAGAGAACCATCAGACCCCCCCCCCCCACCCACCCAAGGGTGGTGAGGAAGGAGCCCAAAGACCAGACTTTGGTGGGATGGAGGGAGTAGAGGACTGGGGGTTAAAGGGGGGGTGGAGCTGGAGTAGAGGACTAGAGGTGGAGGGGAGGGAGTAGAGGACTGGTGGAAGGGGGTGGAGCTGAATTAGAGGACTGGAGGTGGAGGGGAGGGAGTAGAGGACTGGGGCTTAAAGGAGGGGTGGAGCTGGAGTAGAGGACTGGAGGTGGAGGGGAGGGAGTAGAGGACTGGGGACTGGAGGTGGAGGCGAGGGAGTAGAGGACTGGGGGTTAAAGGGGGTGGAGCTGGAGTAGAGGACTGGAGGTGGAGGGGAGGGAGTAGAGGATTGGTGGAAGGGGGGTGGAGCTGAATTAGAGGACTGGGGGGTGGAGAGGAGGGAGTAGAGGACTGGGGACTGGAGGTGGAGGCGAGGGAGTAGAGGACTGGGGGTGGAGGGGAGGGAGTAGAGGACTGGAGGTGGAGGGGAGGGAGTAGAGGACTGGGGATGGAAAGGGGGGTGGAGTTGGAGTAGAGGACTGGAGGTGGAAGGGGGGTAAAGGGGGGTGGAGGTGGAGTAGAGGACTGGAGGTGGAAGGGGGATAAAAGGGGGTGGAGGTGGAGTAGAGGACTGGAGGTGGAAGGGGGGTAAAGGGGGGTGGAGGTGGAGTAGATGACTGGAGGTGGAAGGGTGGTAAAGGGGGGTGGAGGTGGAGTAGATGACTGGAGGTGGAAGGGGATAAAAGGGGGTGGAGGTGGAGTAGAGGACTGGAGGTGGAAGGGGGGTAAAGGGGGGTGGAGGTGGAGTAGATGACTGGAGGTGGAAGGGTGGTAAAGGGGGGTGGAGGTGGAGTAGATGACTGGAGGTGGAAGGGGGATAAAAGGGGGTGGAGGTGGAGTAGAGGACTGGAGGTGGAAGGGTGGTAAAAGGGGGTGGAGGTGGAGTAGATGACTGGAGGTGGAAGGGGGATAAAAGGGGGTGGAGGTGGAGTAGAGGACTGGAGGTGGAAGGGGGTAAAGGGGGTGGAGGTGGAGTAGATGACTGGAGGTGGAGGGTTTCACTCTTTGCCTGCAACGACAGCTGATAGCAAAGGGAGAAACAGATTTTTAGAAGCAGGGTTGTGACTCTGTAATTGGCCCTTGCCATTTGTGTCTGATTCTGATTGGTTAAGAAGCAGGAAGGGGACCGCCTCCAGCAGCTGATTGGAGTTAGGTGGAGCGCTGATGGAGGTCTTCCTGGGAGGATTCACACTGAGAGACATCTCATCAGGAGAGACTAGACATGACCCAGCATGATAAATATACAGTTATTAGGATAACGGCTGAATTAATTTAGGAGAACATCAATTAATATTTGCACCTTGATTTGAACTTTTTAAGTTCTGGTTCCTGTGTCTTTTGTCTTGGCCAGGTTCTGGGAAGCGGCGCAGGAAGCAGGACCAGTGCTGGGCTCACCTGAACTCCCTCTCCGCCATCAAGTACGCCATCGTGCTGCTCTACATCCTGGTCCTCCTCACCATCTTCGGCCTCTGCCTGGCAGGTAGGCTGGAACCAGGTCTCCCATTAGCTGGGTCTCAGTTGACCCTGAAAACACAAGATCTTATTCTTTTAACTCTGTAGGGTGCTTTTCGGAGCCCAACAAACAGTTATAATACTAGTAGTAGTATTAGTAGTATTAGTAGTAGTATTAGTAGTATTAGTTGATAGAGAATTCATTTTTATTAAGTCTTTTATTCTTCTCTATTTCCTTTTAGTAATGTTATTTCCCTTTATTTATGTTTATTTATTTATTTATTTATTATTATTTATATTTATGCATGTAGTAATGTCTTACAATTGTTTAACCTCTATGCTCTATATATGCACATTTAACAAACTGCTTTTCTATGCTTATTATACGCACAATACGATATATGTTTCTCTGAGTGTCAGCTGCTTTTCTCGGAGACAGTAAGTGTCTCACTGCAGAAAATCATGAGTTGTAAACATCTTTAGGGCCGAGGTCACTCAAAGTACATGTCCTCCAGGCGCCTGGACTTTGCCCTGGTTCCCCTAGAATAGACAACACAAAAGCATTCCTATGTATCAACAAGTGTGAATCTGTGTGTGTGTTTTGAATAAATACGACTCTCTTGCAGAGAAACATTTGAAGTTCCCTAAGAGCGATGCTGGAGATAGGTTGCTCACGTGCGTTCTTCCCTCTTGCAATTGTCTTAACTGCTAACTACCGTCTGAGTCTCGTTTTCTTGCTTGACCGTCTTTGATTTAATAAAGTAAAGTGTTATGAACCTGACATTTTCTGGTGCCGAAACCCGGGACCTCAACAGCTGAGGAGTCCAGGACCGCGCTCGATCAAGGCCCGAGAATCTGTATACAGCCGTCCACCCCTTCGCGGGACGGGGCCCTAGGTTGGTCCGGTGCTGCCCTGCGCCCCTCGGTGACGATTCCCACGGTCAAGGAGCGAACAGACACGGGTGAGTGATGCAGTTATTTTGAGTTTCTGAGTGGGCACAGGGTCTACTGCAGAAAAAAGTGCACAGTGGCCTGGGGCCAGTTATTGCAAGCTAAAGTGAAAGTATCATTAATGAGTATTCTTACTGTCTGGGACAATAATTGAGTAATATTTCTGTTTGCCTGGGGCCAGATAAAAGCTCAAAGTATGACTATGATTTGATGTTTATTTTCCGTCTGGGACACAGCTAAGCAAATAACGGGGAAATATCAGTTGATATTTTCCATCTGTCTGGGACAGAACCGAGCGACACAATTATCTTCAAGCGAGGAGACGGTGTCTTGGAGCCGTTCTGAATATTTTCAGAAGTCTGGCAGTTTCTGGCTTTTTTACTAAAGCGTGTATGTGTTTTGGAGCCGTTCTGAATCTTTTCAGAAGTCTGGCAGTTTCTGGCTTTTACTAAAGCGTGTATGTGTTTTGGAGCCGTTCTGAATATTTTCAGAAGTCTGGCAGTTTCTGGCTTTTTTACTAAAGAGTGTATGTGGTTTGGAGCCGTTCTGAATCTTTTCAGAAGTCCGGCAGTTTCTGGCTTTCACTAAGGAGTGTATGTGTCTTGGAGCCGTTCTGAATGTTTTCAGAAGTCCGGCTGAGTGTTTGCATGCTATCATGATAAAATTGCTGGTTTGGTTTGTGGTTACTGAGTTTGCTGTTGTGTGTTTTTGCTGTTTTGCTGAGTCTTTGCTATTGTGTGTATTTTGTGTTGTTGGATAGCGGGTTAGTGTATGGTTTGTGGCCATTTGTTATTTGTCTGAAACAATAAAGCTGTTGCGGCAAAGCAGGTTATTGTATGGTTTGTGGTTGTTTGATTATTTGTCCGAAAAACTATAAAGTTGTGGCTGCAAAGCGGGGTATTGAATTTGTTAGTAGTCTGAAACAATAAGGTTGTTGCAGCGTAGGTTAAATGTGGTTATTGAGGGATTTTGATAAGACCCAGAAACACGGGTGGTTGCAAGCGCAGTTTTCTGTTTGTTTTATGTTGGTTTTATCTTGTTTTTTGTGGAAGTTGTGAGTTGTGAATAAGGAAGAGAGATGGGTCAGGATCAGAGTGTGAGATTCATGAAAGGAGCCTTCCCGGGAAGCGTAGAATTTGTGAATGAATGGGTGAATAAGTATGGCTTTGGTGGAAAACTCAGATTAGCTTCTGTGAATGGGTTACTAGAAAGACTGTCTGTTGAGGAGAGAGTGACAGTAGTAGAAAACGAGAAGGAAGATACGACAGTTGGGTGCTGCAGGAATGTGGAAAGAGCAGGCAGGCAAAAGAGAGATAGAAATTGAGAGAAAGAAAAAGGAGAAAGAATTAAAAAAGGGACCAGTTACAGAACGTCCTATGAGAGACAGAAGTCCAGATACAGAATGTACTGTAAAAGAAATAGAGTGTAAGAAACAATTAGCCAACTTAAAGGCTCTGGTACCGCGATGAGAACTCAAGAAAAGGGTCTGAAAATTCATGAATTAAAAAAGTACCAGCTTCCACAGCCAGCGCTAAGCGCCCCGAGCCCCCCTCTCTGCTCCTCTCCCTCTGTAGAACAGGAACGCGCTCACTCAGAGCAGCAGACAGACAGACAGGAGGATGCTCCATTCAGTAAGAGTCAGAGACGAATGGTAACCTCTAAAAATAGAGTTGTGAATGGTAGTGACACTGAGGGTGATCAAAAAAGGGTAGCACTAACATTGACTAATTAGTGTGACAGTAGTCTCAAAAATAAAATAATAAAAATAAATTTGGAATGATGGAGGCCCAAAGAGATCATATAATTATCGGCATAGGTTGCGGACCCTATAGGCCATGGAAAACACAAATAGAATTAATAATGCGCGGAATGGCAAATAAAACAGCTGAGAAAGGTCAAAAGCCGAAACATAACCACTGCTACAACTGCAATAAACCAGGCCATTTTGCCCGAGAATGCCCAGATCCAAAGGAAAAAAGAGGGAAGCGGTGCTTCTCTCGGCCCCCACCTCATAATCCAGAGCACCGAGATAGGGATGACTATGAGGATTGACGCCAAGCCGAAAAATCAAGCCAACCTATCACAGAGGACGATGTCTCAAGCCAAGGAGACCCCGTAGAAATATTAGATTTGACCCAAATATTCTCCTCTCCCTGAAAGAAGACAAAAACCTTATTACACCCTCAGCATTGGAGGAGAAAGAGTGAAGTTTTTATGTGACTCAGGGGCAGATAAGACAGTGCTAAAAGATAAAGACCCGCAGAGGATGGTGGGGACCCCATTCACAGGAAAGACAGTAGAGAATGCAGACTTGCTAGTGAAGCTACTTCAAGCTATCCAGTTACCTCACAGACTAGCCATTTGCAAATGTGCAGCACATACTAAGCGGAAAGATCTGGTCAGCTTAGGAAATGCAAAGGCAGATGAGGAAGCTAAGAGAGCAGCTATGGGGTCGCAACACTTAGCGGTTCAAGAGGAACCTCCGAATCCGGTCCCTACAGAGGTACTGAAAAACATGCAGGGCACCTCCACCCAGACTGAGAAAGATATATGGCTGTCAGATGGTGCCACTTGTGTTGATGGCCTATATCAGAGAGATGGCATGCCCTGCTTGCAAAAAAATTTGTATCATATGGTAGCTAAGATGAGCCATGGGGAGACCCATGTCTCAACAGCGGGTATGATGTCTATGGTACAGAAGGTGTTTCACACCTTCAAGGGATTCAATTCTTACTTGAAGAATTTTTGTAGGGGTTGTATTGTCTGCTGCAGACATAATCCACAGGGAAATGTGAGACCAAAGAGAAATGCCCACAAGGGTCACATCCGTAATAATAGCACCCTCACGAAAAGCAGATGCCATCACTGTAGCCAAAACACTCGCTAAGACAGTAATTCCACAGTATGGCATCCCAAGAATCATTTGGAGTGATAATGGTCCACATTTTGTAAATAAGACAGTGACATTGCTAGGACAGCACCTAGGCATAGCACTAAGACACCATTGCTCCTACCACCCCCAAAGCGCAGGGTTGGTTGAACGAACAAACGGAACAGTAAAAAATAGACTAAAGAAAACTATGGAACAGACAGGAAAGCCATGGCCAGAGTGTCTTCCCTGGTAGAGTTGTACATGAGAATAACACCAAACTCGACAGGGCTGACGCCTTTGAAATGGTTCATGGCAGGCCATTTGTGTTACCGTTGTGGGAGGGTCCCCTGGGCAGAGAAAAGTGATGACCCAGGGACCCTCCTGGCGAGTGGATGTGCAAGGTGTTTAGAGATAGGAGCGTTCAAAGTGCATGTAATCTGCCTATCTCTCCCTCTCTGTCTCCCCAGGTGCGGAGACTCCAACCAGGTGACCAGGTGCTGACAAAAGTGATAAAGAGAAAGTGCTGGTCATCACCAAGGTGGGAGGGCCATACACTGTGCTCATCACCACGCCCACAGCAGTAAAGATTGCAGAACGATCCACGTGGATACACCAAAGTCACTGCAAAAGGTTATTCCATTCCCACACCCTGACTAGGCTGGAGATCGGACGGTACCAAAACCTTTGTCTGCTGAAGAAACCAACTGTGACTATAGACTCTATACTCCAGCTATGGGTACCAATAAGGGATGGGCCTTTTCCGTCCTGCTGGCCCTCTGCCTGTCGCCGACAGCGGCCCAGTGGCCACAACACATGGACGGAAACCATCACTCTGTGCCTCACAATGTGCTCAATGACGAGGCTGTGTGGGACTACAGAGTGGTTTACAATTCTTCTTTCGATTTGAACTTATGGTATCGTTATGCTAAATACGTAGCCAGATCCAAAAACAACACCAGTTGTTATGTGTGCTCCGCATGCCAATAGCCGCCGATAACCCGTGCGTAGTTCCGAGACCCGACACCAACACTATCTTCCCACACGCGCTACCCTCCGCCTTAACAATGGGATGGGTGGGTCGTTGCGCTCCAGTAGAACAAGCAGATCACTCGTACATGGTGACGGTTCACCACCTCTCATGCGCCAAACGCAGTGTTTATGAACATTAGATAGCATATGGGGAACGGACATCCCCAATGATCATAAACTGTGGACCGATGGCCAGAAGGTCATACATGCGCTTTTCCCGTGGGTAGGGGTGGGTAAAATTGAGCTAAGAATGGAAACAATCAGTTACCGAGTGGGGCTGTTCATGGATTCTACCGTGAAGGCCCTGTCAAAAATACGCCAAGAGCTCACCGCCTTACGTCTAGTTGCCCTACAAAATAGGCTAGTGCTGGACCAATTGACGGCGTCACAGGGCGGTGTATGCACACTGATTGGTGCTACTTGTTGCACTTTTATCCCAGATAATGACAAAGATGCAGGAATTATTCAGCAAGCCATCCTCAATTTGACTGCCCTTAGAGATGCTGCTGAGGCAGATAATGTGGAGAAAGGAGATTTCCTCTCCTGGTTGACTTCAGGACCATGGTATAGATTATTGCTTAAATGTGTTACTCCCATTGTAGCAGTTCTGGTAATAATCTTCATAGTGCTAGGATGTGTTGTGCCTTGTGTACATACTCTGATACAACGTACCATGTCTAAAGCATTGACCAACTATGCACATGTTCAATACCAACAGCTGTCCGCCACTACTGACCAGGATAAATGTGGCCCAATGCAAAACGATGATGTGTTAAACCACCTGTAGAGAATGCCATTTAACCTTATCTTGGCCAAAGAGCGATCGCTCCTATTGGAGGGTCGAGAAGGAATTTCCCCTGTCAACAGACAGGTTTTCGCCTTCTCCCTGATAAGAGTACAACCTTCCTGTGAGTACATGTGATGATGTAATTATTAAAACCATATTCTGGAGAGATAATTATTGATGTTTGATAAATGTACAACAGGAGGAAATGATAGAGAATTCATTTTTATTAAGTCTTTTATTCTTCTCTATTTCCTTTTAGTAATGTTATTTCCCTTTATTTATGTTTATTTATTTATTTATTTATTATTATTTATATTTATGCATGTAGTAATGTCTTACAATTGTTTAACCTCTATGCTCTATATATGCACATTTAACAAACTGCTTTTCTATGCTTATTATACGCACAATACGATATATGTTTCTCTGAGTGTCAGCTGCTTTTCTCGGAGACAGTAAGTGTCTCACTGCAGAAAATCATGAGTTGTAAACATCTTTAGGGCCGAGGTCACTCAAAGTACATGTCCTCCAGGCGCCTGGACTTTGCCCTGGTTCCCCTAGAATAGACAACACAAAAGCATTCCTATGTATCAACAAGTGTGAATCTGTGTGTGTGTTTTGAATAAATACGACTCTCTTGCAGAGAAACATTTGAAGTTCCCTAAGAGCGATGCTGGAGATAGGTTGCTCACGTGCGTTCTTCCCTCTTGCAATTGTCTTAACTGCTAACTACCGTCTGAGTCTCGTTTTCTTGCTTGACCGTCTTTGATTTAATAAAGTAAAGTGTTATGAACCTGACATTAGTAGTAATAATAGTAATAATACACAGGCTCATAATTTTAATACTATCACAAAAATGGACATTTTGTGGTCAAATTTGTTTGATGATGATCTTGAACTTCTTCATATTGCTTTCCGTGAGATGCTTAGATAGATGGATGGATGGATGGATGGATGGATAGAAAGATGGATGGATGGATGGATGGATAGATAGATACTGTAGAGATAGATAGATAGATAGATAGATAGATAGATAGATAGATAGATAGATAGATAGATAGATAGATAGATAGAAAGATGGATGGATGGATGGATAGAGAGATAGATACTGTAGAGAGATAGATAGATAGATAGATAGATAGATAGATAGATGGATGGATGGATGGATGGATGGATAGAGAGATAGATACTGTAGAGAGATAGATAGATAGATAGATACTGTAGATAGATAGCTAGATAGATAGATAGATAGAGGGATGGATGGATGGATGGATGGATGGATGGATAGATAGATATTGATCCAATAAAATGGGAAATTATAGTGTTACAGCATCAAAATCAGTCACACAGCACAGAATATAAATATACAATATATACATGAAGTAATACTAGGATAAAATACAAGAACTAATATTTGAATATATACAAGATGGGAATACAACAATGTGCTTTATGAATATGTCCAATATGTACAGTGTGTACTAATACTTAAAATAGCAGCATTACCGAATACTGAGACAAAGAAGGTATGAAGAATGTACCCTGTTGGTCCTGAGAGACCACTGAAACACAACAAACGAGTTATGGAATATATACAGTATCTGCCAGGGCTGTAGTCTAGACCACCTTAGTCGAGTCCAAGACCAGGGCTAGTCGAGTCCAAGTCAAGACCGAGTCCAAAATGGTTGGAGTCCGGGTCAAGACCGAGTTCAGAGAGGTTAGAGTCCAAGACTAGACTGAGTCCAAAAAGGTTTGAGTCCGAGTCAAGTCGAGTCCAAGATAAGTCCAAGACCAGGACTAGTCAAGTCCAAGACAAGACCGAGTCCAAAATGGTTGGAGTCTGGGTCAAGACTGAGTTCAGAGAGGTTAGAGTCCAAGACCAGGACTAGTCAAGTCCAAGACAAGACCGAGTCCAAAATGGTTGGAATCCGGGTCAAGACCAAGTTCAGAGAGGTTAGAGTCCAAGACAAGGCCGAGTCCAAAAAGGTTAGAGTCCGAGTAAAGTCGAGTCCAAGATAAGTCCAAGACCAGGACTAGTCGGGTCCAAGTCAAGACCGAGTCCAAAAAGGTTTGAGTCCAAGTCAAGTCGAGTCCAAGACAAGTCCAAGACCAGGACTAGTCGGTCCTAGACAAGTCTAAGACCAGGACTAGTCGGGTCCAAGTCAAGCCCGAGTCCAAAGAGATTCAAGTCCAAGACAAGACCGAATCCAAAAAGGTTTGAGTCTGAGTTGAGTCAAGTCCAAGACCAGGACTAGTCAAGTCCTAGACAAGTCCAAAACCAGGACTAGTCGAGTCCAAGTCAAGCCCGTGTCCATAGAGGTTCGAGTTCAAGACAAGACCGAATCCAAAGAGGTTTGAGTCTGAGTCAAGACCGAGTCCAGGACAGAATAAAGGTCTTATGCATGACAGTATCAAGACAATCATTTTGGGTTTCACTTTCCCTCCAATATTAATATCAACTTAATAAAGACACCTGGACTTGGTCGAGACCAGAAGCCCAAAAGCCATGTAGTGGCCAAGACCAAGATAAGTCCGAGTCCAAATACTAGCGAGTCCGAGACAAGTCCGAGACCATAGAAAAACGAGACCGGACTCGAGTCCTACAGCCCTGGTATCTGCAAAAGGAGCCATATTGAAGCCATATTGTACAGTATGGAATGGAAGCGTCTAGTTCCTGACTTCAGCGTTGGATCAGGGTGAAAACGTAGTAGTTCATACCCTGTATCCATCTTTCATCTCTTCCACGTTACGTTCCTTCAGCCCTAGTTGGTCGGGCCTCAGTCAGAGAAAAGAAAGAAAGAAAGAAAGAAAGAAAGAAAGAAAAGAAAGAAAGAAAGAAAGAAAGAAAGAAAGATGAAGGGAGATACTGTACGGTACGCAGTGAGAAGAGAGCGTTTTGTCCATCTTTTGTTTTCACAGCTCAGTTGTGCAGATGGCGTCAGGCATTCCTCAAGGTTGGATTGTAACAAAGGACACACACACACACAGACACACACTCACAGACACACACACACAGAGACACACACGCACATACACACACGCACATACACACACACTGTCTCAGATATACACGCACACACAGAGAGACACACACATGCACATATACACACACAGACAGAGACACACACAAATACACACTCTCTCAGATATACACACACACACACACAGAGACACACACACACGCACATATATACACACACACACACACACACACAGAGACACACATGCATATATATACACACACACACACAGAGACACACATGCATATATATATACACACAAACACACAGAGACACACATGCATATATACACACACACACACACACACAGACACACATGCATATATATACACACACACACACACACACACACACACAGACAGACACACATGCATATATATACACACACACACACACACACAGACACACACGCACATATATACACACACACAGAGACACACACGCACATATATACACACAAATACACACACACTCTCTCAGATATACACACGCACAGAGCGACACACACACACTCTCAGATACACACATGCACAAATACACACACACACACACTCTCTCAGATATACACACGCACGCACATATATACATACAACCCACAAAAACACTGGCATGAAACTGTACTCCCCTCTTAAACTGTCGGTTCTAGTTTAGCATTGAGAATTCACACACACACACACACACACACACACACACACACACACACACACACACACATATACATAAACAACCATATGAAGCATAACCCAAACTCCAGTCATGTAAAAGTCCTGCTGGTGATTTTATTGAATTTATTCACTTGAAGAGTTGACGGCTGGGACCTCAATCTGTTGAAAAGTTCGTGATATAACGTTTCAATGCAGAAATATCCCAGATCTCCGTGTGTGTTTAACGCAGCTTCACTCTGTCCGTAGAGAGGTTTCTAATCTGAAACGTGAAATCAGTTTTCCAAGCGTGGTGCACACCTGACCTCTGAGCTTCCTGCTGTTAACGCAGAGCCGTGTGTGTGTGTGTGTGTGTGTGTGTGTGTGTGTGACAGGTTTGCACTCAATTCCCACATGTGAAGTTAGGTATGTCGGGGCATTTTGGAAGCGTGACACGCCTGGCTTTGTAGACAGCAACATAAAAGGGTAGAGTAGAGATAAAGCTTGACGGTGGCGGGTTCCTCTGTGGTTCCCATACCCCCCTAATGCATGGCTGTGGGAGGGTCCGGTTTCAATCTGCAGAGGAGTCCACTATACAGCTATATGTACACATTTTACATGACTGGTCCTCAGGGTAATGGGAAAAAACAGCACCACATGGAGCCTGGTTCAGGAGTTGGCATCACAAGTGGTTTTTTAGCAGATGGAGGCCATGATGAGCAGGGTGTGGGTTCAGCTTTCAGCATCTCTGGACCGGAGAGAGAGTCAAAACCAGTTGACTGCTAGAAAAGTACAGAAAGTGTTACGTGGAAGGAAGGAGGACCCAAAAGCAGAGCAGCAGCAGGCCGGAGGGAGCTTCAAAAAGGGTTTATTAAACAGTCCAACAAACACAGGAAGCAAAAGATGTTATTAGCTGTTATTAGCTGTTATTAGCTGTTATTAGCTGTTGTTAGCTGTTGTTAGCTGTTGTTAGCTGTTGTTAGCTGTTGTT
>JABXJD010000267.1:405000-415000 GCA_013375575.1 Percina caprodes | reverse complement strand
TGTATCTGAAGTCTCTTTATATAGACCTTAGTGGTCCCTAATACTGTATCTGAAGTCTCTTTATATAGACCTTAGTGGTCCCCTAATACTGTATCTGAAGTCTCTTTTATATAGACCTTAGTGGTCCCTAATACTGTATCTGAAGTCTCTTTATATAGACCTTAGTGGTCCCTAATACTGTACCTGAAGTCTCTTTATATAGACCTTAGTGGTCCCTAAAACTGTATCTGAAGTCTCTTTATATAGACCTTAGTGGTCCCTAATACTGTATCTGAAGTCTCTTTATATAGACCTTAGTGGTCCCTAATACTGTATCTGAAGTCTCTTTATATAGACCTTAGTGGTCCCCTAATACTGTATCTGAAGTCTCTTTATATAGACCTTAGTGGTCCCCTAATACTGTATCTGAAGTCTCTTTATATAGACCTTAGTGGTCCCCTAATACTGTATCTGAAGTCTCTTTATATAGACCTTAGTGTCCCTTAATACTGTATCTGAAGTCTCTTTTATATAGACCTTAGTGGTCCCCTAATACTGTATCTGAAGTCTCTTTATATAGACCTTAGTGGTCCCTAATACTGTATCTGAAGTCTCTTTATATAGACCTTAGTGTCCCTTAATACTGTATCTGAAGTCTCTTTTATATAGACCTTAGTGGTCCCTAATACTGTATCTGAAGTCTCTTTTATATAGACCTTAGTGGTCCCTAATACTGTATCTGAAGTCTCTTTATATAGACCTTAGTGGTCCCTAATACTGTACCTGAAGTCTCTTTATATAGACCTTAGTGGTCCCTAAAACTGTATCTGAAGTCTCTTTATATAGACCTTAGTGGTCCCTAATACTGTATCTGAAGTCTCTTTATATAGACCTTAGTGGTCCCTAATACTGTATCTGAAGTCTCTTTATATAGACCTTAGTGGTCCCTAATACTGTATCTGAAGTCTCTTTATATAGACCTTAGTGGTCCCCTAATACTGTATCTGAAGTCTCTTTATATAGACCTTAGTGGTCCCCTAATACTGTATCTGAAGTCTCTTTATATAGACCTTAGTGTCCTTAATACTGTATCTGAAGTCTCTTTATATAGACCTTAGTGGTCCCCTAATACTGTATCTGAAGTCTCTTTATATAGACCTTAGTGGTCCCCTAATACTGTATCTGAAGTCTCTTTATATAGACCTTAGTGTCCCTTAATACTGTATCTGAAGTCTCTTTATATAGACCTTAGTGGTCCCCTAATACTGTATCTGAAGTCTCTTTATATAGACCTTAGTGGTCCCCTAATACTGTATCTGAAGTCTCTTTATATAGACCTTAGTGTCCCTTAATACTGTATCTGAAGTCTCTTTATATAGACCTTAGTGGTCCCTAATACTGTATCTGAAGTCTCTTTATATAGACCTTAGTGGTCCCCTAATACTGTATCTGAAGTCTCTTTTATATAGACCTTAGTGGTCCCTAATACTGTATCTGAAGTCTCTTTATATAGACCTTAGTGGTCCCTAATACTGTACCTGAAGTCTCTTTATATAGACCTTAGTGGTCCCTAATACTGTATCTGAAGTCTCTTTATATAGACCTTAGTGTCCCTTAATACTGTATCTGAAGTCTCTTTATATAGACCTTAGTGGTCCCTAATACTGTATCTGAAGTCTCGACCCGAGACCACCAATATGTGTGAGCAACTTTACATAAAAACAAGCCCAAAGTGGCTCCTCTTCTGATCGCCAAACTCGCAGGAGTGACTTCCGGGTCACGAAAAATAACGTTGTAAAATAGAGAAATGAGACGTACACCCGTATTTTATTTTCCGGTTTCCATCTATAAACGCGTCAAAGACTATCGGATAACGAGATTGTTTTCACGGACCTAGAAGTAACCTCTAATTGTTGTTCCTCTTGCTTGAGTCAACATGCAATGACAATAATTAAGGACAAAATTGTGAATTACGGTGAAATTGCATGGATTTCCCCTGATGTCTTGTCTCTTGTCTCTTGTCTCTTGTCTCTTGTCTCTTGTCTTGTTGTAGCAGAGCAGAACCTCGTATGGTGCATTTAAGGACAACTCGAGAGTCTATGAAATATTCCTAAATTTAACTATTTCTTTGCACTATGAGCAACTCATAGGCGTAGAAGAGTCTTATCTCGGGGGGGACGGGATGTTTCTGGTTGCTTTTTGGCCTGACATTGCTACGAATACCTTGTTCTACATCTGGAGCCAGTTCTCAGAGTAACTGGTTGTATAAAACACCCAACAAACACATCGCTGAGATTGGCCCATGTAGACAGAGCTTGGACTGATGTGTGTGTGTGTGTGTGTGTGTGTGTGTGTGTGTGTGTGTGTGTGTGTGTGTGTGTGTGTGTGTGTGTGTGTGTGTGTGTGTGTGTGTGTGTTGGTCTGTGTGTATTTGTGGGTCTGGGACAGTGTGTGTCTGGGTCTGTGTGTGTGTGTGGGTCTGTGTGTTTGTGAGTCTGTGTCTGGGTCTGTTGGTCTCTATGTGTGTGTGAGACCTTAGTGGTCCCTAATACTGTATCTGGAGTCTCTTTTATATAGACCTTAGTGGTCCCTAATACTGTATCTGAAGTCTCTTTTATATAGACCTTAGTGGTCCCTAATACTGTATCTGAAGTGTCTTTATATAGACCTTAGTGGTCCCTAATACTGTATCTGAAGTCTCTTTTATATAGACCTTAGTGGTCCCTAATACTGTATCTGAAGTCTCTTTATATAGACCTTAGTGGTCCCTAATACTGTATCTGAAGTCTCTTTATATAGACCTTAGTGGTCCCTAATACTGTATCTGAAGTCTCTTTATATAGACCTTAGTGGTCCCTAATACTGTATCTGAAGTCTCTTTATATAGACCTTAGTGGTCCCTAATACTGGATCTGAAGTCTCTTTATAGAGACCTTAGTGGTCCCTAATACTGGATCTGAAGTCTCTTTTATATAGACCTTAGTGGTCCCTAATACTGTATCTGAAGTCTCTTTATATAGACCTTAGTGGTCCCTAATACTGTATCTGAAGTCTCTTTTATATAGACCTTAGTGGTCCCTAATACTGTATCTGAAGTCTCTTTATATAGACCTTAGTGGTCCTCCCTTCCTCCCCTCCTCCCTTCCTCCCTTCCTCCCTTCCTCCCCACCTCCCTTCCTCCCCTCCTCCCTTCCTCCCTTCCTCCCTTCCTCCCCTCCTCCCTCCTCCCTTCCTCTTCTCCTTTAGGTGCCACTGAGTCATGGTTTCCAGCAAACATGCAGCTTACAGGTTTGGCTCGGTGGCCTTTTTCCCTCCGCCAGTTAAATGCTGGAAAACAAGATGGCGGCTTTGTTATTCTTCTTCAAAGCCATGAAGTCATGTGCTTGACTCTGTTTTCATTGATTCAACAGGCAGAAACAGGCAGCTGGAAGTAGAGGACCCAGATGAGATGAGACAGGACTGGATTAATAATAATAATAATAATAATAATAATAATAATAATAATAATAACAATAATAATAACAATAATAATAATAATAACAATAATAACAATAACTAGAAAATTCCGCAGAAATTTTATCAGTGTGCCTGCTATTGGGGCACATCCGCATAGCAATAAAACCTAATAATGGCCGCCCCGCCACGCCCACACCGTACGACGACAATTTTTTCTTTCAATAACTTTTCATCGTTAACATCTTAAGATGACACACACCAAGTTTGAAGTTGATCGGATGAAAGCTCTAGGAGGAGTTCGTTAAAGTACGACACGTGGAAATGGCCAAAATCGCACTAATTTCGAACATTCAATACAAAATGGCGGACTTTCTGTTGGGTTTAGGGGGGGGCTACAATGGAGTTTTATGTCCGCCCTGCCATGCTACATATGTGGACCAAGTTTCGTGAGTCTACGTTAAACGTAGTGCAGGGGCTCAATTTTCATAATATTGTTTTGGTGGCGAATCGCACAAAATGGCCGCCCCGCCACGGCCACACCGTTCGACGAAAAAAATTTCTTTCAATAACTTTTCATCGTTAACATCTTAAGATGAAACACACCAAGTTTGAAGTTGATCGGATGAAAGCTCTAGGAGGAGTTCGTTAAAGTACGACACGTGGAAATGGCCAAAATCGCACTAATTTCGAACATTTGAAAGGGCCCCCCCCTCTGTCCTCTCAGTGTCAGGGCCTGTTGCTATGGTGATTTCCTCAGAGAAGAGGCCAGAGTGGGTTTTTTTTCTGTTACAAGTCAGCAGTTGGTGAGCCTAGCGCGAAAACCTTACGTCCGACAGACTCCATAGTTACACGTCTGCGATCAGCACAAGATTTTCTACATTTTGACCAACTATCATGTCTGAAGACGTAAAACTGGAGGACAGAGAGACATTTGTTTGGGGAAAATGTCATTAAATCGTCCTCCAGCTCGCAGTTTTTTCATAGTTTCGTCGACAGTTGGTAGATCACAGCCCACAATTTAAGTCCGATAGACTCCATAGTTACACGTCTGCGACCGGAACAAGATTTCCTACATTTTGACCAATAATGAAGTCTGAAGAGTTAAAACTGGAGGAGAGAGAGACATTAGTTTGAGAAACTTCCAGATATCCGTCCTCCAGCCCCCACTCTGTCCTCCACTCTAGCTCTGAACATTCCACCACATACACACACATTGGAAAATCTGAGACGTCTGAAAACGGGACGATACGTAAACTGTGATTTGGGAGAAACCGTGCTTGATATCTGAACGCCCATTCAGCCCAATAAACGCCAAAGTCTTGTCTTCGGTTTAACCTTTTAATCATGTTTCTACGTTAAAGTATGGCGACACAGCACGGTCCCAAAGAGGGGCGGTTTTTAGCAATGTTGAGAGTTTTCCCGAACTTTTCCCATTCAAGTCAATGGGAAGATTTTGCCGGTTTTTTGCCGATTTCGGGAAAACCGCGCGGCAAATCTGGTAGAAACTTCCGAGCACACCATTCCCGATCAATACCCACGTTTGGTGTATTGTGGTTGCGCGTGTTGGCAACGGGACTTACGGACGGACGAAATTTGGCGGAAGATGGAGAATAAGAAATAATAATAACTAGAAAATTCCGCAGAAATTTTATCAGTGTGCCTGCTATTGGGGCACATCCGCATAGCAATAAAAGCTAATAATGGCCGCCCCGCCACGCCCACACCGTACGACGAAAATTTTTTCTTTCAATAACTTTTCATCGTTAACATGTTAAGATGACACACACCAAGTTTGAAGTTGATCGGATGAAAGCTCTAGGAGGAGTTCGTTAAAGTACGACACGTGGAAATGGCCAAAATCTCACTAATTTCGAACATTCAATACAAAATGGCGGACTTTCTGTTGGGTTTAGGGGGGGGCTACAATTGAGTTTTTTGTCCGTCCTGCCATGCTACATATGTGGACCAAGTTTCGTGAGTCTACGTTAAACGTAGTGCAGGGGCTCAATTTTCATAATATTGTTTTGGTGGTGAATCGCACAAAATGGCCGCCCCGCCACGGCCACACCGTTCAACGAAAAAAATTTCTTTCAATAACTTTTCATCGTTAACATCTTAAGATGACACACACCAAGTTGGAAGTTGATTGGATGAAAGCTCTAGGAGGAGTTCGTTAAAGTACGACACGTGGAAATGGCCAAAATCGCACTAATTTCGAACATTTGAAAGGGCCCCCCCCTCTGTCCTCTCAGTGTCAGGACCTGTTGCTATGGTGATTTCCTCAGAGAAGGGGCCAGAGTGGGTTTTTTTTCTGTTATAAGTCAGCAGTTGGTGAGCCTAGCGCGAAAACTTTAAGTCCGACAGACTCCATAGTTACACGTCTGCGATCAGCACAAGATTCTCTACATGTTGACCAACTATGATGTCTGAAGACGTAAAACTGGAGGACAGAGAGACATTTGTTTGGGGAAAATGTCATTAAATCGTCCTCCAGCTGCCAGTTTTTCATAGTTTCGTCGACAGTTGGTAGATCACAGCCCACAATTTAAGTCCGATAGACTCCATAGTTACACGTCTGCGACCGAACAAGATTTCCTACATTTTGACCGATAATGAAGTCTGAAGAGTTAACACTGGAGGAGAGAGAGACATTAGTTTGAGAAACTTCCAGATATCCGTCCTCCAGCCCCCCACTCTGTCCTCCACTCTAGCTCTGAACATTCCACCACATACACACACATTGGAAAATCTGAGCCGGTCTGAAAACGGGACGATACGTAAACTGTGATTTGGGAGAAACCGTGCTTGATATCTGAACGCCCATTCAGCCCAATAAACGCCAAAGTCTCGTCTTCGGTTTAACCTTTTAATCATGTTTCTACGTTAAAGTATGGCGACACAGCACGGTCCCAAAGAGGGGGCGTTTTGAGCGATGTTGAGAGTTTTTCCGAACTTTTCCCATTCAAGTCAATGGGAAAATTTTGCCAGTTTTTTGCCGATTTCGGGAAAACCGCGCGGCAAATCTGGTTGAAACTTCCGAGCACACCATTCCCGATCATTACCCACGTTTCGGTGTATTGTGTTTGCGCGTGTTGGCAAGCAACCGGGACTTACGGACGAAATTTGGCGGAAGATGAAGAATAATAATAACTAGAAAATTCCGCAGAAATTTTATCAGTGTGCCTGCTATTGGGGCACATCCGCATAGCAATAAAAGCTAATAATGGCCGCCCCGCCACGCCACACCGTTACGAAAATTTTTCTTTCAATAACTTTTCATCGTTAACATCTTAAGATGACACACACCAAGTTTGAAGTTGATCGGATGAAAGCTCTAGGAGGAGTTCGTTAAAGTACGACACGTGGAAATGGCCAAAATCGCACTAATTTCGAACATTCAATACAAAATGGCGGACTTCCTGTTGGGTTTAGGGGGGGGCTACAATGGAGTTTTATGTCCGTCCTGCCATGCTACATATGTGGACCAAGTTTCGTGAGTCTACGTTAAACGTAGTGCAGGGGCTCAATTTTCATAATATTGTTTTGGTGGTGAATCGCACAAAATGGCCGCCCCGCCACGGCCCCACCGTTCGACGAAAAGTTTTTCTTTCAATAACTTTTCATCGTTAACATCTTAAGATGACACACACCAAGTTGGAAGTTGATCGGATGAAAGCTCTAGGAGGAGTTCGTTAAAGTACGACACGTGGAAATGGCCAAAATCGCACTAATTTCGAACATTTGAAAGGGCCCCCCCCTCTGTCCTCTCAGTGTCAGGGCCTGTTGCTATGGTGATTTCCTCAGAGAAGAGGCCAGAGTGGGTTTTTTCTGTTACAAGTCAGCAGTTGGTGAGCTAGCGCGAAAACTTTACGTCCGACAGACTCCATAGTTACACGTCTGCGATCAGAACAAGATTTTCTACATTTTGACCAACTATGATGTCTGAAGACGTAAAACTGGAGGACAGAGAGACATTTGTTTGGGGAAAATGTCATTAAATCGTCCTCCAGCTGCCAGTTTTTCATAGTTTCGTCGACAGTTGGTAGATCACAGCCCACAATTTAAGTCCGATAGACTCCATAGTTACACGTCTGCGACCGGAACAAGATTTCCTACATTTTGACCAATAATGAAGTCTGAAGAGTTAAAACTGGAGGAGAGAGAGACATTAGTTTGAGAAACTTCCAGATATCCGTCCTCCAGCCCCCCACTCTGTCCTCCACTCTAGCTCTGAACATTCCACCACATACACACACATTGGAAAATCTGAGACGTCTGAAAACGGGACGATACGTAAACTGTGATTTGGGAGAAACCGTGCTTGATATCTGAACGCCCATTCAGCCCAATAAACGCCAAAGTCTTGTCTTCGGTTTAACCTTTTAATCATGTTTCTACGTTAAAGTATGGCGACACAGCACGGTCCCAAAGAGGGGGGGTTTGGAGCGATGTTGAGCCATCTCCCGAACATTTCCCATTCATGTCTATGGGTCATTTTTTGCCGTATTTTTGCCGATTTCGGGAAAACCGCGGCAAATCTGGTTGAAACTTCCGAGCACACCATTCCCGATCATTACCCGTTTACGGTGTATTGGGTTTGCGCGTGTTGGCAACGCTTCGAGACTTATCGTTGGACAAAAACGGACGGAATAATAATAATAATAATAAGTATGAGCAATAATAGTCATTGTGCAGTACTGCTATTGCAGTACTCACACTGAACTAGAAAATTCGCAGAAATTTTATCAGTGTGCCTGCTATTGGGGCACATCCGCATAGCAATAAAAGCTAATAATGGCCGCCCGCCACGCCCACACCGTTTGACGAAAATTTTTCTTTCAATAACTTTTCATCGTTAACATCTTAAGATGACACACACCAAGTTTGAAGTTGATTGATGAAAGCTCTAGGAGGAGTTCGTTAAAGTACGACACGTGGAAATGGCCAAAATCACACTAATTTCGAACATTCAATACAAAATGGCGGACTTCCTGTTGGGTTTAGGGGGGGGCTACAATGGAGTTTTATGTCCGCCCTGCCATGCTACATATGTGGACCAAGTTTCGTGAGTCTACGTTAAACGTAGTGCAGGGGCTCAATTTTCATAATATTGTTTTGGTGGTGAATCGCACAAAATGGCCGCCCCGCCACGGCCACACCGTTCGACGAAAAAATTTCTTTCAATAACTTTTCATCGTTAACATCTTAAGATGACACACACCAAGTTGGAAGTTGATCGGATGAAAGCTCTAGGAGGAGTTCGTTAAAGTACGACACGTGGAAATGGCCAAAATCGCACTAATTTCGAACATTTGAAAGGGCCCCCCCCTCTGTCCTCTCAGTGTCAGGGCCTGTTGCTATGGCGATTTCCTCAGAGTTGGGGCCAGAGTGTGGTTTTTTTCTGTTATAAGTCAGCAGTTGGTTCGCTAGCGCGAAAACTTTAAGTCCGACAGACTCCATAGTTACACGTCTGCGATCAGCACAAGATTTTCTACATTTTGACCAACTATGAAGTCTGAAGACGTAAAACTGGAGGACAGAGAGACATTTGTTTGGGGAAAATGTCATTAAATCGTCCTCCAGCTGCCAGTTTTTTCATAGTTTCGTCGACAGTTGGTAGATCACAGCCCACAATTTAAGTCCGATAGACTCCATAGTTACATGTCTGCGACCGGAACAAGATTTCCTACATTTTGACCAATAATGAAGTCTGAAGAGTTAAAACTGGAGGAGAGAGACATTAGTTTGAGAAACTTCCAGATATCCGTCCTCCAGCTCCCACTCTGTCCTCCACTCTAGCTCTGACATTCCACCACATACACACACATTGGAAAATCTGAGCCGGTCTGAAAACGGGACGATACGTAAACTGTGATTTGGGAGAAACCGTGCTTGATATCTGAACGCCCATTCAGCCCAATAAACGCCAAAGTCTTGTCTTCGGTTTAACCTTTTAATCATCTTTCTACGTTAAAGTATGGCGACACAGCACGGTCCCAAAGAGGGCGTTTTGAGCGATGTTGAGAGTTTTCCGAACATTTCCCATTCAAGTCAATGGGAAAATTTTGCTGGTTTTTGCCGATTTCGGGAAAACGCGCGGCAAATCTGGTAGAAACTTCCGAGCACACCATTCCCGATCAATACCCACGTTTCGGTGTATTTGGCGCGTGTTAGCAACCGGGACTTACGGACGGACGAAAATGTGGCGGAAGATGAAAAAGAATAATAATAATAATAAGTATGAGCAATAATAGTCATTGTGCCGAGTGCTGCTATTGCAGCACCTCGGCACACTGAATAAGTATGAGCAATAATAGTCATTGTGCCGAGTGCTGCTATTGCAGCACCTCGGCACACTGAATAATAATAATATTAATAATAATAATAATAATAATAATAATAAACCCATAAATGAACCCACAACTACTGTTAGTGCATGTATAGGACCGGAGCATGTGAGTGTAGATCACACTCACACACACATCTACACTCCATCAGACACACACACACACACATCTACACTCCATCAGATACACACTCACACACACACATCTACACTCCATCA
>JABXJD010000267.1:397500-402500 GCA_013375575.1 Percina caprodes | reverse complement strand
AGACACCCCAACAAAGGCAAAAACACAAGTGCTTCTATTGTACACACACACACACACACACACACACACACACACAGACACACACACACACACACCTATTAAGTCATTCGTTCTCTCACAGCAAGAGCCTGACTTTGATGTCTGCCACAGACAACCCCCCACCACCACCACCACCCCCCTCTGTCACTTCATTTGGACATTCCTGCAGCTGAGAACAGCTGGATGAAGTTAACACACACACACACACACACACACACACACACAACCCCCTCCAGACTTCACATGACTCCAGAGTGAAGAGACCTTGTTGTTTAACCCTGACATCTGCCCAGAGACCCAGGACTAGGTGGAGGGCTTATAGCCCCCAAGGCTAAAGGTGATTAAAAAGAGGAATAAAAAACATATTTTGGAATTTATCTTAAATTAACATAGGGGGGTATATACTTATGCCCCTGTATTTTAACATAGGGGGGTGTATACTTATGCCCCCTGTATTTTAACATAGGGGGGTGTATACTTATGCCCCCTGTATTTTAACATAGGGGGGTGTATACTTATGCCCCTGTATTTTAACATAGGGGTGTATACTTATGCCCCTGTATTTTAACATAGGGGGTGTATACTTATGCCCCTGTATTTTAACATAGGGGGGTGTATACTTATGCCCCTGTATTTTAACATAGGGGGGTGTATACTTATGCCCCTGTATTTTAACATAGGGGTGTATACTTATGCCCCTGTATTTTAACATAGGGGTGTATACTTATGCCCCTGTATTTTAACATAGGGGGGTGTATACTTATGCCCCTGTATTTTAACATAAGGGGGTGTATACTTATGCCCCCTGTATTTTAACATAGGGGGGTGTATACTTATGCCCCTGTATTTTAACATAGGGGGTGTATACTTATGCCCCCTGTATTTTAACATAGGGGGGTGTATACTTATGCCCCTGTATTTTAACATAGGGGGTGTATACTTATGCCCCTGTATTTTAACATAGGGGTGTATACTTATGCCCCTGTATTTTAACATAGGGGGTGTATACTTATGCCCCTGTATTTTAACATAGGGGTGTATACTTATGCCCTGTATTTTAACATAGGGGGTGTATACTTATGCCCCTGTATTTTAACATAGGGGGGTGTATACTTATGCCCCTGTATTTTAACATAGGGGGGTGTATACTTATGCCCCTGTATTTTAACATAGGGGGGTGTATACTTATGCCCCCCCCTGTATTTAATTTAACATTTAATTAAGGCATTAAGATCAATTTATAAAAGATGTTTTTTTTTATCAACTTTAGCCTGGGGGGGGTTGACTTATTCAAGCCACTGTATATCTCCAACCTGGCCTGGGAACGCCTCGGGACCCCCCCAGTCGAGCCCAGTTAATGTGACCCCTCCCCCGTGACCCGATCCTGGATAAGTGGACAAAGATGGATGGATGAATATTACATCTGATTGTGTGTTTTAACAGTGTTTACTGTGTGTAGCCACAGCTGATGAGCAGCCATTAACCCCTGACAGCAGTTATATGCAGCGGGGGTGGTGGTGGTGGGGGGGGGGTAGGGGGTGGGGGGGTGATAGCGGGGTGGGGGGGGTTCAACATGTGGTCTGTGTGACATTGGTGCCATTCCCATTAAAACAACACAAAGCTTTTGTCAGATGTCTGACAGTAGTCTGTGTGTTGTGTGTCTGTTGTGGGTTGTAGTTTGTGTGTTGTGGGTTGTAGTTTGTGTAGTTTGTCTGTTGTGTGTCTGTTGTGGGTTGTAGTTTGTGTGTTGTGGGTTGAAGTTTGTGTAGATTAGATTAGATTAGATTAGATAATACTTTATTCATCCCACAGCGGGGAAATTTACTTGTCACAGCAGCAGCATTTTCTACAATAAAAGCAATAAAAACAAAAAACAACAACAAACAAACACACAAATAAACATACAAAAAGCAACCAGCAGACAGTGAGCAGCCGGTAAATGTAGTGACGTCAAGTGAAGGTTGCGTAAAGTGCCGTAGAACAATATTGCAGAGTGAGTGACGTTAAATTAAATTGAATATGTAATTAAAATAGTATAACAAAAATAGGTAACCATAAATAATATTGAAAAAGTAAGTACTTGTAACTGGAAAAATATAAATACAGAAGATGTCTAGAGTATAGTGTAGTTTGTGTGTTGTGCGTCTGTTGTGGGTTGTAGTTTGTGTAGTTTGTGTGTTGTGCGTCTGTTGTGGGTTGTAGTTTGTGTGTTGTGCGTCTGTTGTGGGTTATCTCAAGGAAAGCAGGGTGTTGGTTGTCACATTTTTAAGATCCTTTCTTTTCTTTTAAAGAAATGGACGGCGGACAGACAGAAAGACGGGGGACGCCACGCAGAGGAGGGCCGCGGGTCGGGTTCGAACCCGCGGCCCTCTGCTGCAGGACTCGGGCCGAGTCCTGCAGCGGAGGGCCGCGGGTCGGGTTCGAACCCTCGGCCCTCTGCTGCAGGACTCGGCCAACATGGCCGAGTCCTGCAGAGGAGGGCCGCGGGTCGGGTTCGAACCTGCGGCCCCCTCTGCAGGACTCGGCCAACATGGCCGATCGCTCCTACTGGGCGCCTCCAGATCTCCTGTTTCATTCTCATTCACTGCTGCAAGACTTTCAGCTCTGCAGCTCACAAAGACTCTTTCTTCTTTCCTTCCTTCCCTCCTTCCTGCCGTCAGAGGGAAGGCGTGTGGGTTAGACGTGCGAGGCTGTGATGTCCTCGAGTCAAATAACTCTGTTTCTAAAGGTTTTTACATCAGATATATGTGTTTCTTATAAAATTAGCCAGAATAAGATGGATTCTTGCATCATTCTTCGCACAGTTGGTAACTTTCGTTGAATTTTGGGTGTTTTATTCAACTTTATCTCATTTGAAACAAATGTTGAAATGGTTTCAAAGCGTGGTCCGTGTCCTGTAGATCTGGGTAAACTGTCTATTTTTTACTAAGAATCAGCTGTTCCAGTATTTCTCCAGGTGTGTATTTTTCTCATGGATATCATCAGGTCATTCTGAGGTCATTCTGAGGTCATGCTGAGGTCATGCTGAGGCCATTCTGAGGTCATTCTGAGGTCATTCTGAGGTCATTCTGAGGTCATGCTGAGGTCATTCTGAGGTCATACTGAGGTCATGCTGAGGTCATGCTGAGGTCATTCTGAGGTCATTCTGAGGCCATTCTGAGGTCATTCTGAGGTCATTCTGAGGCCATGCTGAGGTCATTCTGAGGTCATTCTGAGGCCATTCTGAGGCCATGCTGAGGTCATTCTGAGGCCATGCTGAGGTCATTCTGAGGCCATGCTGAGGTCATTCTGAGGTCATAGTGAGGTCATGCTGAGGTCATGCTGAGGTCATGCTGAGGCCATTCTGAGGCCATTCTGAGGTCATAGTGAGGTCATGCTGAGGTCATGCTGAGGTCATGCTGAGGCCATTCTGAGGTCATACTGAGGTCATGCTGAGGTCATGCTGAGGTCATTCTGAGGTCATTCTGAGGCCATTCTGAGGTCATTCTGAGGTCATGCTGAGGTCATTCTGAGGTCATTCTGAGGTCATTCTGAGGCCATGCTGAGGCCATGCTGAGGTCATTCTGAGGCCATTCTGAGGTCATGCTGAGGTCATTCTGAGGCCATTCTGAGGTAATGCTGAGGTCATGCTGAGGTCATGCTGAGGCCATTCTGAGGTCATACTGAGGTCATGCTGAGGTCATGCTGAGGTCATTCTGAGGTCATTCTGAGGCCATTCTGAGGTCATTCTGAGGTCATGCTGAGGTCATTCTGAGGTCATTCTGAGGCCATGCTGAGGCCATGCTGAGGTCATTCTGAGGCCATTCTGAGGTCATGCTGAGGTCATTCTGAGGCCATTCTGAGGTAATGCTGAGGTCATGCTGAGGTCATGCTGAGGCCATTCTGAGGTCATACTGAGGTCATGCTGAGGTCATGCTGAGGTCATTCTGAGGTCATTCTGAGGCCATTCTGAGGTCATTCTGAGGTCATGCTGAGGTCATTCTGAGGTCATTCTGAGGTCATTCTGAGGCCATGCTGAGGCCATGCTGAGGTCATTCTGAGGCCATTCTGAGGTCATGCTGAGGTCATTCTGAGGCCATTCTGAGGTAATGCTGTTACATCGTCTGCCAATGTTTCAGCCATTTTACAGAGAAAAGTTCAGGAGTTGAAGCCCAGGAATGTGCAGGCCACGTCGCCCTGTGCCAACATTCAACGCCAATGCTCGTTATCATCCTTGTTACTAATTAGCAGGTATTGTGGAAATATTGATTTTGAAATATCCAGTGAAAAATATTGTTAAATATGATTTTTTTATGCAATATGTAACTCCAATTTTCAGCATGTAAATATCACAACATACTGTATAACTGTCTTAATGGGCAAGTTGAGCTCATTGATTTTAATTTTAAGAGAACAATCAATCTGGATGAGAATTCAGAGAGTGCTTGTGGAGAGCTAATTGTTAGCTTAGCATGAGATGCCTGAATTAGAGCTGAGAATAGATTGAGTTCATAAAGAGAGCTCTCTGATATATCTGCCTGAGATAAAAAAAGACACTGAGAAATATTTCAGAACTTGATGAGATCTATTTTGAAGTTCCAAAGGAGACTAATTTGAGATTTTCTGAGGTTTTTGTCAGGAGAAAAGCAAAAGAAACAAGAGAAATGAGCCATAATCTCATTTTGGTTTCACACATATCTCATTGTTGTCTATGAGAAATGCCTGAGACATCTTTCAGAGCTCTTTTCTAGTTTTCTTTTCCTCTGGGAAGGTCGGGGTGTACGTAACACATCCAACCTCTGTTTCCCCATCTCCCAAAACAACGTATACTAGTATATATATAGTATATAGTATAGTATATATAGTATATATCAGAATATATATAGTATATAGTATAGTATATATAGTATATATCAGAATATAAATAGTATATAGTATAGTATATATAGTATATATCAGAATATATATAGTATATAGTATAG
>JABXJD010000267.1:357500-392500 GCA_013375575.1 Percina caprodes | reverse complement strand
AATGCACAAAAAGAAAAGAACAGAGCCTTTCTGTGGCTGTTATTGCCACTCTTCATTCTAACCCCAACCGGTCGTCAGACACTGCCTACCAAGAGCCTGGGTCTAGGTCTGGGTCTGGGTCTGGGTCTGGTTCTGGGTCTGGGTCTGTCCGAGGTTTCTGCCTAAAAGGAAGTTTTTCCTCGCCACTGTCCCACTGTTGCTTGCTCTGGAGGAAACTACTAGAACTGTTGGGTCCTTGTAAATTATGGAGTGTGGTCTAGACCTGCTCTATCTGGTCTAGACCTACTCTATCTGTAAAGTGTCTCGAGATAACTCTTGTTATGAATTGATACTATAAATAAAATTGAATTGAATTGAATTTCAGAAGCCATTGATAGTTGCTGTTGTACTTTGTTGAAAGAAAGGACTTCATTCATGCATGACACCGGGACCTTGCATGATAACTCGCTGTCATACAGCAGTTGGAATGAGTCCCTTATTGTTTGGGACTCATTCACACTCCTATATGACATGCAAGGTTCCAGTGTCATGCTCAGTATGGACCATCAGACCATCATGGACATTCAGTATGGACCATCAGACCATCATGGACATTCAGTATGGTCCATCAGACCATCATGGACATTCAGTATGGACCATCATGGACATTCAGTATGGACCATCAGGCCATCATGGACATTCAGTATGGACCATCAGACCATCATGGACATTCAGTATGGACCATCAGGCCATCATGGACATTCAGTATGGACCATCAGACCATCATGGACATTCAGTATGGACCATCAGACCATCATGGACATTCAGTATGGACCATCAGACCATCATCATCAATTATTTTGACTAATAGTTAAGATCAGAGGAATGAAAGTGATCAGTTGTATTTGCAAAGAGCGTTGGAAGGAATCCAATCAATTTTTATGGTAATTTGAATTTAAGGTAGCTGTGTTCTCTCTGTGTTCTCTACCCACCATAGCACCATTACAACGTTGTATAGCCCATATTGGTCAATTACATTTTAGTCACATACATCAATTAAGTGACTCTCCTTTTGGCCAGCTTCTGCAGTAAGAGTAAAAAGTGTGTTTTCTGAAAGTGATAACCACATTGAATGCATAACACATGCTACAAATAATGTGAATCCAATGCAATTGGCTATAGAGACTGCGAGGACTGAACCAATAATGTGAAATCCATTCACATTACACACGGAGGCCCAGCTGTTGTGCTTGCTCGCCCTCAGTTGAAACATTAGTGGAGATTGTCCTCTTCTCCACAGAAGAATTGAAAGACCATGAAGCTGTGGATTTGGGACTAATCTGTTTTAAGCATTGCTGCCATGTCTGTATATGTGTGTGTGTGTGTGTGTGTGTGTGTGTGTGTGTGTGTGTGTGTGTGTGTGTGTGTGTGAAATAAAGAGGAAAGAATAGAAAGCACATGGAAAAGACGAGATGACTTTCCCATCTCACAGTTCTGAGCGGAGAGGTTTGAAATGGATTTGTCAGGCATACGCGTCGTCTTTCAGTCGATTTCTCATCATCCTTGTCTGAAGTCACACAACACTCAACAAAAAGACTCACCTCTCCTTCAGTAGCATATATACAGTATGTATGTCATAGACTGTAATATAAAAGAAGTGGACATTGCCACTGTGACATCACCCTTTGCTTTGTTGACTGCAATTTCAGAAGTTTGGCATTTTGGTGGCCATCTTGGTATAGTAGCTCGACAGTCTGACATCATGAGGGTTCATGAGTGAAAGAATAGTGCATTTACAGCTCTATGGGTTATATATGTGTGTATATATATATATATATATATATATATATATATATATAGATATATATATGTGTGTGTCATAGACTGTATTATAACATAAGTGGACATAGCTGCTGTGACATCACCTTTTGCTTTGTTGACTACCATTTCAGAAGACCTTGAGTTTGGCATTTTGGTCGCCATCTTGTTGGTATTTGGATCCAGAAGTGACCATATTGGGTGGAGTGGGGCGGGGGGTGGACCTGACTGAAGGACACCACTGTGGTCGGGACTCGTCAATCACAAAGCAGCCACGCCCTAAAATATATACCCTGCTTTACAATAGGACCATCATTTACAAAATTAACATAATGCTGATGTGAGAAAATTTGACTTTGCTTGCTGAGGTAAGAAATTGACTTCTATACATATATAGTCTATATTTGAATCCACCCCCCCCCCCCATTGAATATTAGAAACAATGCATGTATTAGGGACTGCTCTTTTCAGGCCTGAAGGCTGCTGCTTGGTAAATGTCCACTATGGTTATTTTAGCTCTGTTGAATAAGTCAATCTATCCATAAAGAGATTGTTCCATATCTGCTGGATGTGTTAATGGTGAGAAGTTAATCACATGATGAGTTGTTGGTGCTGGGGGGGTGGAGACCGCCATCATCATACACACTTCCAATCTGTGTTCACATCATTCTTCCTGCAAGTCGGTTCTTGCTTTGATTGGTCTGGGACCAATGTACAGTCTCTCATGTGTCTCATGTCTCTCATGTGTCTCATGTCTCTCATGTGTCTCATGTCTCTTGGCCGAGTCACAACAAGAATCATCCATCCATCCATCCATCCATCCTTCCATCCATCCATCCATCTTCATCCGCTTATCCGGTATCAGGCCTCTGGGGCAGCAGCTCCAGTAGGGGACCCCAACCTTTCCTTTCCCGAGCCACATCAACCAGCTTCGACTGAGGGATCCCGAGGCGTTCCCAGGCCAGGTTGGAGATATAATCCCTCCACCTAGTCCTGGGTCTTCCCCGAGGCCTCCTCCCAGCCAGACATCCCTCCACCTAGTCCTGGGTCTTCCCCAAGGCCTCCTCCCAGCTGGACTTCCCTCCACCTAGTCCTGGGTCTTCCCAGAGGCCTCCTCCCAGCCGGACATCCCTCCACCTAGTCCTGGGTCTTCCCCGAGGCCTCCTTCCAGCCGGACATCCCTCCACCTAGTCCTGGGTCTTCCCCGAGGCCTCCTCCCAGCTAGACATCCTTCCACCTAGTCCTGGGTCTTGCCCAAGGCCTCCTCCCAGCTGGACGTGCCTGGAACACCTCCCTAGGGACCCCCCCAGGAGGCATCCTTACAAGTTCCCTGAACCACCTCAACTGGCTCCTTTCGACGTGAAGGACCAGCGGCTCTACTCCGAGCTCCCCAAGAATCTTTGACTCTATAATCGTCTAATCTGAAGAAGAAAGAAAATGAGAAGAAGAATGAGGAGGAGAAGAGGAAGACAGACAGTTTCTGAAACCCTACTCGAACTCAAACATCCGTCGTGGTCCGCCTGTTGGGAAACAGTTTTCCCAACAGTCACTAAATACATGTGGATACCACATTTCTTTCAGATAATCTTGTAAGGATAACTTAAAGGTTGCAGATGGAGCGGCGGCACAGGGCTTAGTGTTAATGTAATGCAATGGCTTCCAAATCTTCTGACATTTGTCAAGGGAACCGCAGTGTGGTTAATCATTTAAGGTTGCAGAATTGACTTTTTAACCCCAGACTCATGGTTCAGGACAACTGTGTGCTATTAGAGCGAAGACACTTATAATCATATCTGGTTGCCAAAACATATTTGAACAGATTTTCCACCGCGTGTCTCCCTCTGGTTACATCGCCTAAAGGAATAATCAGTCAGCATCAGACCTCATTCTCCACTAATGGACGTCTGTTAAAATGGAAACTCGGCACGTACGGTCAACCACAGAGGTCGCTGTGGGATAACTGGATGGTTTTAAAGGCTTTTCTATTCACACTAACAGTCTTAAAGCAGTAGTAGTGGTTTGTTTGGTCACAAAAAGACACAATTCTGACATAATATCGCTTCACAAAGATGCTACAGCTCAACCCTTGGATTCTCCTTCTGGGTCAAAACTGAAAATTAACTTTTTTTGTTGCTTTTTTCCGCATTTTTGTTGCTTTTTAATGCTTTTTGGTATTTTTAACCATGTTGTCCTCATGTTGTCCTCATGTTGTCCTCATGTTGTCTTCATGTTGCCCTCATGTTGTCTTCAGGTTGCCCTCATGTTGCCCTCATGTTGTCCTCATGTTGTCTTCATGTTGCCCTCATGTTGTCCTCATGTTGTCCTCATGTTGTCCCCATGTTGTCCTCATGTTGCCCTCATGTGGTCTTCATGTTGTCCTCATGTTGTCCTCATGTTGCCCTCATGTTGTCCTCATGTTGTCCTCATGTTGTCCTCATGTTGCCCTCATGTTGTCTTCATGTTGCCCTCATGTTGTCCTCAAGTTGTCCTCATGTTGTCCTCATGTTGCCCTCATGTTGTCTTCATGTTGTCCTCATGTTGTCCTCATGTTGTCCTCATGTTTTCCTCATGTTGTCCTATATCAATGTTCTTTTTAATTCCCCAAAATAACATGATTGATTCCACACAACGCTCTTTGCCAAGTACAAATCTCTACTTTCATTAATTTTGGGGCGTCTTATTCAATTTTATAGCATTTGAAACCAAATTGAAGTGTTTTTGAAATAGTATTGAGAGTAAAAGTTGACATATTCCAGTCTGTGATTATCATCAACATCCATTCCTTTAATTTTAGTCTCAATAATTCCTAATTTCTGCTTTTCTAACTCAAACATTAGGTATAATTTCCTATAAATGAGGTTTATTGACCATAAATTCAGAGACAAACACACATTCAGGATCAGAGATCAATGCAAACAAGTTATCTAGAATAAGATCGGTCCACTATAGGGACTTGGTCTTTGTTTCTTCTGTCTCTTTCTTTTCAAAGAGCTCTACTGCTGAGAAACTCCAGCAGGTTCTGCATGAGCATAAATGTGTGTTCTTCAAAAAAAAAACACCACCAATGTTGACACACCATCATTTAGCAATCAAGCGCCCTGTGTAGTGGAGAGATTTGAGATTATTTAGTTTTTTCAGGTCATTAGGAATCAACCTAACAGACATAATGACAGGGAACTGAGATGTTTTTGTGTGCAGCAGTGTGGCTTTGCAGCACTTTTTGTGCTCTGAGGTCATGCAGACGCTTCTTGGCCTTGATGCCACACACACAGAAACACACTTTTATCACTCTTTGATTTGTGAAGACAGAAACCGCGTAGAGACTTTGTGATATCGGGCTGTGAGGGCCATCGACGTGTCACATGTGTGAAGGGAATTATCTGCTTCCTCTCATTTCCCAAGTCATACATTTCTTTTCTCTATCTGAGGGATTTTGCACACATTGGTCCCTGCTGTCCTGCAGAGACGATGTCGTCATGGCATAGTGCGGAGTATCTGGTTTCAAAATATCTCCCGGGCTATCGAGCCGTTACCATGCAACATGCTCTCAACATAACATGAAACCAAGGAACTGGGCCTCATTAGGCACTGTGGAGAACAGAGAAAGGGCAAAAGAAGAAATGGCCTTTATGCCACAGCCAAAAACAAGACAAGAAACGTTCATCAGTAATGTGTTAACTGTCAGAAATGTGATGAACCAGCTAAATAAACACATGGGTAATTCAGATCATGTTGTCTCAAAACTCTTAAAGGAAAACATGTTTTCACTCTCCCTTTATATTTCTTTCTTTCAGATTTGTGGGCATCAAAAGTGAAAGTACTCTTTCTGCAGAACGGTATCCTCATGATTTAGACTGTATATTATCAAATATAACATAATTAGTCTTTATTATACACATCACCATGCAACAGTGTTTGTGTAATCACTCAAAAGTGCAGACAAAAGGAGACAAAAGTGCTGCACACCAGCTTGAATCCTCCTTTTTAATGATAGGAAACTATATCTTTGACATTGGGTTGTCTTTAACAAGCTTTTCATGTGTAAAAATGTCAAACTAGAAAGTATACTTGGCAGGTAACTGTAGTAAAAAGTATGGAAAATTGTACAGTTCTGGAGTGAATTGCACTTCCAGTAGATACTTTGCATCCCTGGAAATCTTTACTTGATATGTTGAAACTTTCTCAGTATTGGACAAACAACAACATGCAGTCCAAATCTGTTATGGTTCCAGTTTTGTTCTTGCTTCTTTTTCTGCATTTGTTGCTTTCTGTTATTCTTCGTGTGTCCCCTGAGTGTCTGTATGTTCTGTTTCCTGTTTTATTTTGATAGTCTGGGTCTTGTCTCCTTGTGCTTGTGTCCTAGTGTCCTCCTGGTCTTGTGTTGTAGTTCCTGTCTTGTGTTCCCTTGAGTGTCTGTATGTTCTGTTTCCTGTTTTATTTTGATAGTCTGGGTCTTGTCTCCTTGTGCTTGTGTCCTAGTGTCCTCCTGGTCTTGTGTTGTAGTTCCTGTCTTGTGTTCCCCTGAGTGTCTGTATGTTCTGTTTCCTGTTTTATTTTGATAGTCTGGGTCTTGTCTCCTTGTCCTTGTGTCCTAGTGTCCTCCTGGTCTTGTGTTGTAGTTCCTGTCTTGTGTTCCCCTGTGAGGGTCTGTATGTTCTGTTTCCTGTTTTATTTTGATAGTCTGGGTCTTGTCTCCTTGTCCTTGTGTCCTAGTGTCCTCCTGGTCTTGTGTTGTAGTTCCTGTCTTGTGTTCCCCTGTGAGTGTCTGTATGTTCTGTTTCCTGTTTTATTTTGATAGTCTGGGTCTCTGTCATAATTTAACAAAACAATACATTAAGCAAGAATCTGCGATATTAGTGCAGGTGACTGATGAACATCTGCTCAGCATTAAAGGGCCTGCTGGGTCCAGGCTGACAGTAGTGATGGATTGTAGATGATACAGGATTTGGGGGCTGAGGGATCAGTGAATCAACACCCAGAACAAATCTCTCTCTCTCTGTTCTTTCTCTTTCCCGCTCCAGTCTCTCACTCCCAGGTGTCTTCACAGCGGCAGGACGTGCTGATGGAGAACGTGACCCGGATGTCAGAGCGCCAGCAGACCCTGGGCGAGGCGTCCCCTCAGGGTGACCTGCTGGAGAACATCTGGAAACTGGAGAATCTCTTCCAGAACCACAGCGACTGGCTGCAGAGGCTGGAGATCCTCATCAAGGTAGGACACCTGACACCCTTACTGAGCAGGTTTCAGACCTGGGAACTCTTACAGGTCCCTGGGAACTCTTACAGGTCCCTGGGAACTCTTACAGGTCCCTGGGAACTCTTACAGGTCCCTGGGAACTCTTACAGGGCGTGGGTAGAGTTTAGTGATGATGTAAGAGATAGGATGAGAGATAAGATAGATTTTATTTTTCTTGGACAAACAAACTACATCTGCTGTCCAAAACAAAGCAACATAGTGCATACATACATACACACAAATACTATACATACTGTACATACATACATACATACATACATACATACATACATACATACATACATACATACATACATACATACATACACACAAATACTATACATACTGTACATACATACATACATACATACATACATACATACATACATACATACATACATACATACATACAAATACTATACATACTGTACATACATACATACATACATACATACATATACACATATATAAAGTACACAGACTGTTGCATCATTCTGCATTGACATGTTGCATTCAGAGACGGCCACTAGCCAACAATAATGTCCACTGCCTGTTGTGAAAATCAAAAAAGTAAAGAAACAACAGCTATGTGTGTGTGTGATAGATGGAGTTTCAGGTACTGAATTCACATCTAAAATTCACATGTAAATGTGCTTTTCGTTAAATCTAATAACAACCAATGCTGTTTTACTGTGATTTCAAAGTTATATTCATGAGTTTCTAATAACTTAGGATGAATGACTGGAATAGTTGTTTGACCCTCAGAGTCTGGAGGTGGAGCTGAGGAGCATCCAGGCGAATTCCCTTCAGGCGGAGGGCTACCTGGTGCAGCTGGACGACAGGTTGTCCTCCCTGAGCAGCTCCACCGGCAGGAACCTGACGGGCCTGACCGCGGAGGTGTCCCGGGCCTCCACCTGGCTCCACGACCAGGACCTCCTGTTCAGGTACCCTGTAAATAAAGTCTGAAATCTCCAGGTA
This sequence comes from Percina caprodes, assembly GCA_013375575.1. NCBI lineage: Eukaryota > Metazoa > Chordata > Actinopteri > Perciformes > Percidae > Percina > Percina caprodes. The sequence goes on along the minus strand of JABXJD010000267.1, from coordinate 384,492 downwards.
TTACTTTAGATTCCACAGTAACACTACTGGAGATGATTTTACAGTAGCATGCTGTAAAGGTACATTACAACCTTGTCGCCATGACAACATCACAGTAGTCTAAATATTACAGTAGAAAAATCACAATATAGCCACTATAGTACTGTAAAAAGTACAGTAAACTACTGTATTTTTACAGAAAGACAGAGACAACTAGAAAGATAGAAGGAAAGACAGAGAAGGACAGACAGAGACAGATAGATAGAAGGAAAGATGGAAAGACAGCGACAGAAAGAGATTGAAAGGACAGACAGAAAGAGACAGAATTGTTGCTTTTTCGCCGCCTTTTTGTCACATATTCGTAGCATTTTTGTCGCTTTTCTGTAGCGTTTTTGTAGCATTTTTGTTGCCTTTTTGTAGCATTTTGCCCCCTTTTTGTCGCCTTTTCTGATGTCCGTCCCCGTCCTCTGTCTCTGTGTCGGCGCTCTAACTTGCGGTTGATTTCTGAGGACTATGGTTACCTGGTCCTCAGATCTCTGCAGGGTAAATCCAGACAGCTAGCTAGACTATCTGTCCAATCTGAGGACTCTGGTTACCTGGTCCTCAGATCTCTGCAGGGTAAATCCAGACAGCTAGCTAGACTATCTGTCCAATCTGAGGACTATGGTTACATGGTCCTCAGATCTCTGCAGGGTAAATCCAGACAGCTAGCTAGACTATCTGTCCAATCTGAGGACTATGGTTACCTGGTCCTCAGGTCTCTGCAGGGTAAATCCAGACAGCTAGCTAGACTATCTGTCCAATCTGAGGACTATGGTTACCTGGTCCTCAGATCTCTGCAGGGTAAATCCAGACAGCTAGCTAGACTATCTGTCCAATCTGAGGAATATGGTAACCTGGTCCTCAGATCTCTGCAGGGTAAATCCAGACAGCTAGCTAGACTATCTGTCCAATCTGAGGACTATGGTTACATGGTCCTCAGATCTCTGGTAAATCCAGACAGCTAGCTAGACTATCTGTCCAATCTGAGGACTATGGTTACCTGGTCCTCAGGTCTCTGCAGGGTAAATCCAGACAGCTAGCTAGACTATCTGTCCAATCTGAGGACTATGGTTACCTGGTCCTCAGATCTCTGCAGGGTAAATCCAGACAGCTAGCTAGACTATCTGTCCAATCTGAGGAATATGGTAACCTGGTCCTCAGATCTCTGCAGGGTAAATCCAGACAGCTAGCTAGACTATCTGTCCAATCTGAGGACTATGGTTACCTGGTCCTCAGATCTCTGCAGGGTAAATCCAGACAGCTAGCTAGACTATCTGTCCAATCTGAGAATATGGTAACCTGGTCCTCAGATCTCTGTAAATCCAGACAGCTAGCTAGACTATCTGTCCAATCTGAGGACTATGGTTACCTGATCCTCAGATCTCTGCAGGGTAAATCCAGACAGCTAGCTAGACTATCTGTCCAATCTGAGTCTCTGTTGACGACCAGGGTTACATAACATCGGTAGAAACGTCGCCTTTTTGTCGCCTTTTTGTCGCTTGTAAAGCATGTAAAAGCATGTAAGTGTAATTGCACCACAGCGAAGACTCTGTGAAGCATAATGAGTGAATTTGAAGAATAAAGTTCTGTTTGTTCAGGGAAACGTCCGGCCAGGTGAGCCGGCTGAGAGAGAAACTGGACGACGTCAGCTGGACGGTGGGAGCTGTCAATCACACCTTCAGCAATGACATCAGTATTCACCACTTGAAGATACAAGACTTGCAGGTTCCCCCCAGCTGACACAAACATGTCCTCAAATCCAGTCTTCCACTGAAAAGACACATGTTGAAATTTACCATTTATACAGTACAGTACACACACAACACATTACACGCTAAAATCTTACTGCAGCACACTGACCAACTACTGCGGCTAACACCCACTCCATGGCTTGCTGCTCAAGACTCATTCCCCCACAATGCACCACAGAGCGCCACAGGAAGTCCTTCCTGCCTGTGGCCATCAACCTTTATAACTCCTCCCTCTAAGTGTCTGACACACACACACACACACACACACACACACACACACACTATTATCTGTATTTTAGTTGTTTTGTGCCGGCTTGAAATTTGTGCAATAGTCATTTTTTGCTTCTACTATTTATTCATTATTACTGTTCACCATTAACTCCTTAATTATGTAAATACTGTATCATTAAAATTCCTTTACTATGCAAATACCGTGCATATCCACACTCTTCTTTATATTTCTACTCTGATATTTATATACTTTGTGCAACTGTAACACAGAATTTCCCTTCGGGGGTCAATAAAGTCTTTCTGATTCTGATCTGCGTGCCCTCCCGTTGCTCAGATCCAGATCAGCAACATAACAGAGGACACCAGCAGTTTATGGGTGACCCACGTCCACACGGAGGCCCAGCTGAGGAACGAGATGGAGATCCTCAACACAATTACAGAGGACCTCCGGCTGAAGGACTGGGAGCACTCGCTGGCCCTGAAAAACCTCACCATGTTCGAAGGTTAGCTAAGAATAATGTTCAGATTGCTTCTCTGGGTGCAAAAAAGCCATTTTTATTTAACCTGGCTGTTCCCATAAGTGAGAAGTGAATGCTTCATTCTGGCATTTATTCATTCACGTCCAAGTGCCCCTCTTGTTGTCCGAAACGCTCGCCCTGATGGCCCTGATGGTCCTAATGGCCCTCATGGTCCTGATGGCCCTGATCGGCCTTTGGTTAGCATCAGCGCTCCGCTCCAGTAAGCATTGATTTGGTTGTTTTCAGGTCAAAAGGCGTCCAGTTGTCTAAGGTGGAACTGGGCAGGATTGAGTAGAAACAAGTGAATTCTTTTCAAACATCAGGGTTACATGAGACCATTTGCCTGCATTTAAATGATTGGATTTAAATGTGAATCAAGTCCTAAAGACACTTTATAAATGAATGGTTAAAGGGGATCTAGACTTCTAGACACCCGGCCGATTTGAATTAACAAAACCTAATGCTGCTGGATTGTGCCCAGCTGAGTCAACAAACCTCATTTATATCAAATTATACATACGTTTTTAGTTAAAAAGGCAGAGATTATGAATTATTTTGACTACTAGTTAAGATCAGAGGATGTTGAGTGGATCTCAGATTGTAGATGTCAAAGTTTAGTCCGGATACTGTTTGGAAATCATAAAAAAAAAGAATTCAAATGCTATAAGATTAAATTAAACACCCAAAAACCTCAATGAAAGTAGTCATCAATGTCCCCTGAAGAACGTTGAATGGAATCCATGTTATTTTGGGCAGTTTGGTTGAAAGAAATCCCTATTTCTGATATAAAACACTGGGAAACGGGTCAGTTTGACCCGGGGACAACACAAGGGTTAACTCTTAGTATGATGAATGCCTTTGGGTGGGACTCTGTTCTGCAGAAGGTTATTTTCCAATAACACGTCTGAGCCAATCGATGGTGAGTGTGTAGTGAATGGAGAGGGACCGTGGCACTAAAGACCTAAAGACACTTTACAATAAATAGTTAAAGGGGATCTAGACTTCTAGACACCCGCCCGATTTGTCATCTCGAATTAAAAAAACCTAATGCTGCTGAATTGTGCCCAGCTGTGTCATGCGGTGAACACTTTAACTTTAGGGTCAACATTGAGGGGGGGGGGTTGAGATCTCCACTTTTGAGGAAAATTTCAATTTTTGAGTGTCAAACACTTCAATTTCCTGCATTCTGGTGAATTTTTCTGCAACAATTTGTGCCTTTTCTGTACAATTTATGGTGCAAATGTCTTTATGTTAAGGAAATTATAATAAGTTTTTGGGGTAGGTAGGTTGCACTGACCCCCACACCTCGTAAATGACACCTATGCATGCACAGTGTTTCCACTGACTCCTCAGCATGTGATAGCCGTGCAGGGCTGTTGTGGTCCTGCTTGGTGGCCTGTGATGCTGATGGGGTTCTCCCTCTAACCGAAGACTTGAAGACTTCTCCCGCGCTAACCTGACGCCACTCATTCTTTCTGGCTGGTGACTAAAGATGTCTCTGTCAGCTTCTCAGTACTTGTGTAATTTGACTCTCTGTGGTTTAAAGTTAAGTTGGACTGCTACATACCTGTCAGTTCTTTTCTCATATCGGGCTTATTTTGCTGTTTAACCCCTCATGTTGTCCTCCCGGGTTAAAAAAATGTGACATTTTCGTCCCTTTTTCAGACTTTTGGTTAGTCTCCACTACCACCACCTTACTAGTTTTACTACTGGAATGCTACTACTGGAATTCATGGTCAATAACTCTCATTTATATAGAATTATACCTAATATTAGAGTTATTTGGGTAGGACTTTGTTCGGCACAAGGTTATTTTACAGTAAAATGCCTGAGCCAATCGATGGCTGCAGTGTGTATTGAACACAGAGTAACCGTGAGCACGCAAACGTGATTTTACACCGTGGAATTACTACCGCCGGGCATGGAGCAGCTCTGAATGTTCTTCTTCCAATAATCAGATGTGATTAGTCCCGACGTGGTAGGACTGTTTCCCCGGCTTGTTAGGATCCGAATGGGTGTGCTCTGACGTAATGCTGGCAGGGGACGCGGCCCGAGCTGATTGATGGCAACTCAAACCGAATGAGACCCCTGATCCCGGGTCTGCTTCACATGTGGGTGGGAAGCCGTTTCTCCGGAGCCTGGAAACAATTGTGGGTTAAATTTAGACGCTACATCCAGAGTGAAACCCAACTACTCAGCTCTGTCATTACTTTCAGCTCCACAGCCCATTTGTTTATTGTTAGCTCGCAGTCACCTTAGCCAAGAAAGGTTCTACATCTCCACCCATGTTGATCCTCGCGCCTCCTTTTCTTTTTCTCCTTAATGTTCAGTTAATTTGCCGTTAATTCCTCTGTGAATCACACAGTGATGTTCATGCCACACATGGTACTTGTTGTAATAATAATAATAAAGACACATGAGAAGCTGTTTTTATATGTCGCCTGGAGTCTTTTGCCTCTCCAGGTGCTAAATTATTAGACAACGTGGGATAATTTAAAGTAACATGTGCCCACTAAAGGGGGAATTACTGTATACGTATGAGATCAGTTAGTTAGTGACTAAAGATTTGGATTTTCAAAGGTCATTGTCAAGAGTTTGGGGATTCAAGGTTCAGGATCTCTTTGTTGTCATACCGCAGTACGCTGTAGTACAAGATTACTGCAAAGTCCACAGCTTGAAAGAAAACAGCACAGAAACAGTTAAAAACACAGTGGAAAAGTCAAGTTATTTATATGAATTAAAATAAATAAATGCTTATATAAATTGGTGTTTTCGATTAGGCTGGGTAAGCCCCGCCCCCTCTGCCGTTGATTTGACCCTGCAGCGCTGGACACCTGCACCTTTAATTCTCCTGCGTCAGGTCACAGTTTTGCGGGAACCAATCACAGACTGGCTTACCTACCTGGCGTATTACTGAGGGTTACCATGACAATATACTTGTTTACACTGTTCACATTCAACATAGCGGACGATAGCCACCGAACGCCATCGAGCACAGCAGCCCGTTGATGCCGCTGTCGCGTCTACTTCCCCGGCTCGTTGCTCTGATTGGTTGACGGACTATCCAATTGCGTAAGACAGAGCAGACTCCCGTGTGTTGTCTTCATGTTGCCCTCATGTTGTCTTCATGTTGTCCTCATGTTGTCTTCATGTTGTCCTCATGTTGTCCTCATGTTGCCCTCATGTTGCCCTCATGTTGCCCTCATGTTGTCCTCATGGTGTCCTCATGGTGTCCTCATGGTGTCTTCATGTTGTCCTCATGTTCTTCTCATGTTGTCTTCATGGTGTCCTCATGTTGTCATCATGTTGTCTTCATGGTGTCCTCATGGTGTCCTCATGTTGTCTTCATGTTGCCCTCATGTTGCCCTCATGTTGTCTTCATGTTGCCCTCATGTTGCCCTCATGTTGCCCTCATGGTGTCCTCATGGTGTCCTCATGGTGTCCTCATGGTGTTCATGTTGTCCTCATGTTCTTCTCATGTTGTCTTCATGGTGTCCTCATGGTGTCTTTATGTTGCCCTCATGTTGTCCTCATGTTGTCTTCATGTTGCCCCCATGTTGTCCCCATGTTGTCCTCATGTTGTCCCCATGTTGTCCTCATGTTGTCTTCATGTTGTCCCCATGTTGTCCTCATGTTGTCCCTATGTTGTCCTCACGTTGTCTTCATGTTGTCCTCATGTTGTCCTCATGTTGTCCTCATGTTGTCCTATATCAATGTTCTTTTTAATTCCCCAAAATAACATGATTAATTCCACCCAACGCTCTTTGCCAAGTACAAATCTCTACTTTCATTAATTTTGGGGCGTCTTATTCAATTTTATAGCATTTGAAACCAAATTGAAGTGTTTTTGAAATAGTATTGAGAGTAAAAGTTGACATATTCCAGTCTGTGATTATCATCAACATCCATTCCTTTAATTTTAGTCTCAATAATTCCTAATTTCTGCTTTTCTAAGTCAAACATTAGGTATAATTTCCTATAAATGAGGTTTATTGACCATAAATCCCACAACTGTAAAACTAAAGTTGTTGATTTTCAATTTTGACAGGAAGACAACACAAGAAATAAATCTCAAGAAAAGCTGTATGCGTTTCCATGTCAACTGGGCAAACTGTCTGCTGAGGTCTGTTATGGTAACTTACATTTGAGACTACTCGGGTACATAATCCCTGGATAGGTCTTGTTTTTCCTCTAGCTTATATTGTTCCCTTAGGTCTCTTGAAATCCAGATCTTATCATATGGCTGCAGGCTTGGATGGATGATCTGTTGTTGCTGAAAGCTGCTGAGCTGCAGGGGTTTTGTGCTGAGTTTGTCTAATATTATGAGTCGCTTTGAGCGGAGCGGAGGTCTGGAACCATTTACAGCCCTGCAGGTCATCTGATGATCATTAAAGTGCATTTTGAGTGGCATGTTTGCTTTACTAGTGACGAGTCCTGTTGCTCAATGGTCGCTGGCTTACACAAGGCTTGTTCCAGATGAACTACGCCTCGCCGGGGGGAGGGGGGATGACAAAAAGCTGCGGTACAGTCAGGCAGTTTCCAGCTGATTCCTGCCGCCTTCAGGCTGAACAGGAAGTCACACAAACACTCACATCCTGTTAGGTCCAATTCCAATTTAATGAAATGTTATCAGCCCCAAATATCAGCTTGTACACAGTTGTTGTTTATAAAATGCTCTACATGTGATCTGTTGCTGATGTTAATAATCAACAGACTGTGGATTCAATTCAATTTTATTTATATAGCCCTTCCACCAAGTTTCATGAAAGTCGAGCCAGTAGTTTTCCTGCAACCCTGCTAACAGACGAAGGAAACCACAAGCAACCCGAACCAAAAACAGAACTTTCTTGGCGGAGGTCAATGGTGAAGCTAAATAGGGTAAATATGGTAAAGAGGAGAGTCCACATTCACACCTGGACTCCCATAAATACCTGGACACTTGACTGATAATTTATGGGAAAGGTCTTTTTATAGCCAAAGGTTTTATTGTTGTTATTATAGTTGTTACTGTTATCTTTTTACTGTCTTTTCTCTCTATATACTGATTTTTTTTGCTGAAAACTGGTGCTGGAAATTTCAATTTCCTTGCGGGAGTCATCCCAAAATGATTATTGAAGACCAGTCTAAGTCTAAGTCTAAGTCTCTAAGTCTCTAAGTCTCTAAGTCTCTAAGTCTAAGTCTAAGTATAAGTCTCTAAGTCTAAGTATAAGTCTCTAAGTCTAAGTCTCTAAGTCTAAGTATAAGTCTCTAAGTCTCTAAGTCTCTAAGTCTAAGTCTCTAAGTCTAAGTCTCTAGTCTAAGTCTAAGCTGGATTCATGTGTTTGCATCAACTTCTGCATCTTATCTTCTATAATTGACAAGTAGAAGCTGATGCTCACTTGATGTTTTTTATTATGTTTGCCATTTCATCACCGCTTTGGTACATGTGATCGTCCCATATAAATCAGGATGTAGGTGTGACGTGCAGGCAGAATGAGGTATAGTCCAGAGTTTATTGCAATAATGAGTTTATGAATAACCAAACAGAAAGGCAAACACGCCGTCCAAAATTACTCAGAAATCCAAAAATCAAAAGAAGTCCGGGGGGGAAAGGCAAGAGGGAGATAGGAAGCAAACCCCGGGAACGGGAACGGGAACAAACGAGGGAAACTTCTTCAGAGACAGACAAACAAAAGGATCTGACAAGAGACAAGGGAAGCACAGACACTAAGTACGAGGTAACGAGGTAACGAGGTAACGAGGTAACGGGAGGCAGGGGACAGGAGGGCAGGGAAGCAGGTGGAAAACAGGTAGTTGCAAGAGAGGGAAGACACAGGAAGTAGAACTAAAGACAGAACAAGACAAAAACCAGACTTCAAAATAAAACAGGAAACAGAACATGCAGACACTCAGGGGAACACGAGACAGGACCAACAACACAAGACCGGGGAGGACACAAGACACAACACAAGACAGGACCAACAACACAAGACCGGGGAGGACACAACACAATACAGGACCAACAACACAAGACAGGACCAACAACACAAGACCGGGGAGGACACAAGACACAACACAAGACAGGACCAACAACACAAGACCGGGGAGGACACAACACAAGACAGGACCAACAACACAAGACCGGGGAGGACACAAGACACAACACAAGACAGGACCAACAACACAAGACCGGGGAGGACACAACACAATACAGGACCAACAACACAAGACAGGACCAACAACACAAGACCAGACCAACAACACAAGACAGGACCAACAACACAAGACCAGACCAACAACACAAGACCGGACCAACAACACAAGACCGGGGAGGAGACGAGACACAACACAAGACAGGATAACAAAACCTAAAAAGGAGGAAAAGAACCCAAACCACAACAGTAGGGAGTTCAGGACTTGAAAGTGATCTAGCATCAGTGACGCTTACCTTTCTCCAACTCACTTGATGTTGTTTTTATAATCTACAACCATATACATCCGGATGGCGTAGGGGGTCCAGGACTATCAACCATCAATGACACTAATGCATTATGTCATCAATTGTGACCATGATTGTGTTTCTTCCTGCAGGTCCACCCGGGCCAAAGGGAGAGAAGGGAGATACTGGACCACTTGGGCCCCCCGGGATTCCTGGGTTGACAGGCTTGAGAGGTGGGTCCAACCAGACTACCATTTATTAGTAAATGAATTGCATAAAAATGGTCAAATAGTTTGAGATTTTGGGAAAAATACTCTTATGTGCTTTCAAGCAGAGAAAAGACCAATAATAATCCCATGTCTGGGTCCTGAATGGTGAAAACCACATAATAAAAGATATATAATTTAATTTAATTTAATAACCACAGCGTCCCTTGTCCCTTTCTCTCCCCTCGTTTTCCCATCTCCATCCTCAAAATTGAAAATCAACACTTCATTTTATGCTTTTTATCGATGTTTTTAACTTTTTCTTAAGTTTTTGTCCCATTTTTCAACACTTTTGATGCTCTTTTGAATGTTTGTCTTTAGTTTTACAGTTATTTTGGGATTTTATATCATGTAATATATAGATGCCAAGAAACCATTCAGTCATTATACAAAACTATCACTTCAAATCCTTTCATATCCCTTTAATATGTTCATTTTAAATTACATTCAGGTGCATTAATAATGCAGTGAGCATGGAGAATGAGAAATAACTCCTATAATCCCCTTAAGAAAACAAAGCCCCGGCCTTTGGATGGGGCTTTGTTTTCAGACTGGTTGTGGAGGGGTCCAGAGGGAGGGCTCATCCATACTTGTCTTGTAGGTAATTCCACCAAAAACCACGACATTAACCTTCATCCCGACCGAAGTGGCACCTCAGAACCATGTAATTATTAGCATAACAACAACAACAATGAATCCAGATGTTTTTGGGAGCCTTTCCAGCTTGGTACGTCCTGACTCATCAGCCCTCAGCTACCCCCCCCCCCCACATTCCCTGGCCGATGAACTGCAGCTCTCACATTTCCAAGAAGCATTATCTCCCCTCGCTGCTGCTATAGTTCCAGGAAAAAGTGAATAAAAACAATGTCTACCTCTAGAGAAGGACGAAAAATGGATGTTTAATAGTTAGCATGAAAGCAAAGCAGAGTGCATGGTGTAAGGAACCGAGAGGACGGAGGACCTAAACCAGTGATTGACCCTCGTGTTGTCTTGGATGGATAAGTGTAATATATAGAGATAGATAAGTATAATATATAGAGATAGATAAGTGTAATATATACAGATAGATAAGTGTAATAAATACAGATAGATAAGTGTAATATATACAGATAGATAAGTGTAATAAATAGAGATAGATAAGTTTAATATATATACTATGCCTCATACACTCTCCTGCTGCATAAATACATAAAGTATCGTAGAAGGGCAATGCACATAAGTCAGATTATAGCAAACTGTATTATACAATAATTGCACATGAATTAGTAAAATTACACAGTAGTTACGGCACTTTGAATGGTGTCAGATCCACATTAGCTATGAGATTGTTGTGGTTGGGTGTTGATGTCCTCTGTTATTGTGTAGTCTGTTTCCTGTATGTGTGTCTTAGCCTGGGTCTGTCTGGTCTTGTAAGGTTTTTTGTAAGGTCTGGTCTTGTATATGTTCTGTTTCCTGTTTTATTTTGAAGTCTGGTCTCTGTCTCATCTTGTCTTTAGTTCTACTTCCTGTGTTTTCCCTCTTGATTACCTGATGTTTTCCACCTGTCTCCCAGCCCTCCAGTCACCTGCCTCTTGTTTCCTCGTTACCATCTGGATTTCGTCTGAGTGCTTTCTTTGTCCTGTGTCACGTCCTTATTTGTTCGTGAGTGCTGTGTTCTTGTCCCTGTCCCTGTTCCACTTCCTGTTCCAGTTCCTGTTCCTGTTCCACTTCCTGTTCCTCTTCCTGTTCCTCTTCCTGTTCCTGTTCCTTTTCCTGTTCTTGTTCCTGTTCCACTTCCTGCTCCTCTTCCTGTTCCTGCATTTTTCCCTGAGGTAGTTGTTCTCCCCGTGATTGTTTCCTAGTTTCTTTGTTCCTGGTTTTTCTTTTCTTTTGTATTTTTGACTCTTTGTATTTTTGACTCTTTGTATTTGGGACATTTTGTATTTTTGACTCTTTGTATTTGGGACATTTTGTATTTTTGACTCTTTGTATTTGGGACTTGTGTCTTTGTTCCCAGTTCTGGTTGGACTCCCTTTGTTAATAATAATAATCTCAGTTCCTAACTGTGGCGCCTCGATTCCATCACACGTAACAGAGATGGTTGCATGTGTGTTTCAGGGCTTGCAGGAGAAAAGGGGATCCAGGGTAACCGGGGCATTAAAGGGTCCGTCGGGGTCAGTGGTTTCCAGGGAAACAAAGGAGACGTTGGCCCTGCTGGTCCCAGAGGTATGTGTTTTATTCCTCATATTATCATATTAAACAACATTGCGTGTAAGTCTGGGACAGTGCCTAAGGAGTAGCAGACCGGGGTGGTGGTTCCCCTCTTCAAAAAGGGGGACCAGAGGGTGTGTGCCAATTACAGGGGTATCACACTTCTCAGCCTCCCTGGTAAAGTCTAGTCCAGGGTGCTGGAAAGGAGGGTTCGTCCGATAGTCCAACCTCGGATTGAAGAGGAACAATGTGGATTCCGTCCTGGCCGTGGAACAACGGATCAGATCTTCACTCTCGCAAGGATCTTGGAGGGGGCCTGGGAGTATGCCCAACCAGTCTACATCTGTTTTGTGGATCTGGAGAAGGCGTATGACCGGGTCCCCCGGGAGAAACTGTGGGAGGTGCTGTGGTAGTATGGGGTGAGGGGTCCCTTCTCAGGGCCATCCAATCCCTGTATGACCAAAGCGAGAGCTGTGTCCGGGTTCTCGGCAGTAAGTCAGACTCGTTCCAGGTTCTGGAGGGTTGGCCTCCGCCTGGGCTGCGCTTTGTCACCAATCCTGTTTGTAATATTTATGGACAGGATATCGAGGCGTAGTCGGGGCGGGGAGGGGTTGCAGTTCGGTGGGCTCGGGATCTCATCGCTGCTTTTTGCAGATGATGTGGTCCTGATGGCGTCATCGGCCTGTGACCTCCAGCACTCACTGGATCGGTTCGCAGCCGAGTGTGAAGCGGCTGGGATGAGGATCAGCACCTCTAAATCTGAGGCCATGGTTCTCAGCAGGAAACCGATGGAGTGCTTTCTTCGGGTAGGGAGTGAGTCCTTACCCCAAGTGAAGGAGTTTAAGTACCTTGGGGTCTTGTTCGCGAGTGAGGGGACCATGGAGCGTGAGATTGGTCGGAGAATCGGAGCAGCTGGTACGGTATTACATTCTGTTTATCTCACCGTTGTGACGAAGAGAGCTGAGCCAGAAGGCAAAGCTCTCGATCTACCGGTCAGTGTTCGTTCCTACCCTCACCTATGGTCATGAAGGCTGGGTCAGGACCAAAAGAACGAGATCCAGGGTACAAGCGGCCAAAATGGGTTTCTTCAGGGGGGTGGCTGGCGTCTCCCTTAGAGACCGGGTGAGAAGCTCAGTCATCCGAGAGGAGCTCGGAGTAGAGCCGCTGGTCCTTCACGTCGAAAGGAGCCAGTTGAGGTGGTTCAGGCATCTGGTAAGGATGCCTCCTGGGGGGGTCCCTAGGGAGGTGGTCCAGGCTGGATGGATGGATGGATTATCATATAAATCAAAGCGTGTTTTATATAGTCACATATGTAGCTTATCTACCTGTTAACAGCATGTGGAAGCACGACATCATACAGCACAGGTTAGATATTATAGTCATAGTTAGAGCTGTAATTCCTCATTTTAACTGTCAATTGTGTCAGAAATAATTGCAATTAAGGATATAATCGTCTCTTTCTGTCAAATGTACAAACATTCATTTATTTATCACTTTTTCAAACAAAATGAATCCCAAGATTAATCTTTTGGTTGTATAATCACTGTCATGTGACTCAGATAATGTAAAAACTACGTAACACTAACTTATTAACTTTAGTTTTATAGTTATTTTTGGAATTTATGGTCAATAAACCTCATTTATAGGAAATTATACCTAATGTTTGAGTTAGAAAAGCAGAAATTAGGAATTATTGAGACTAAAATTAAAGGAATGGATGTTGATGATAATCACAGACTGGAATATGTCAACTTTTACTCTCAATACTATTTCAAAAACACTTCAATTTGGTTTCAAATGCTATAAAATTGAATAAGACGCCCCAAAATTAATGAAAGTAGAGATTTGTACTTGGCAAAGAGCGTTGTGTGGAATCAATCATGTTAATGTAAAAATATAAAAATATAAAAAATATTAAAAATATTAAAAATATAAAAATATAAAAATATTAAAAATATTAAAAATATTAAAAATAGAAAAATATGAAATATGTAACAATAAAAAAAAATTTAAATATTAAAATATGAAATATAAAAACACAAAAATAAATAAAAAATATGAAAATACAAAAATATGAAATGTAAAAATATGAAACATAAAAACATTAAATATAAAAATATGAAAAATAAAAATATGAAAAAATATGAAATATAAAATATGAAATATAAAATAAATAAAAAAATAAAGTGAAATATAAAATATAAAATGTAAATATGTATGTATGGAAGTCCAGACAGGGAGAACTCACAGGGAACACAGGCCGCAGGACGAGGAACATACAGGGACACGAACCAGACTTCAAAATAAAACAGGAAACAGAACCTACAGACACTCAGGGGAACACCAGACCGGAGAGGGACAAGAGACAAACACCAGACCGGGGAGGGACAAGACACAAACACCAGACCGGGGAGGGACCGGGGAGGGACAAGACACAAACACCAGACCGGGGAGGGACAAGAGACAAACACCAGACCGGGGAGGGACCGGGGAGGGACAAGACACAAACACCAGACCGGGGAGGGACAAGAGACAAACACCAGACCGGGGAGGGACAAGACACAAACACCAGACCGGGGAGGGACCGGGGAGGGACAAGACACAAACACCAGACCGGGGAGGGACAAGAGACAAACACCAGACCGGGGAGGGACCGGGGAGGGACAAGACACAAACACCAGACCGGGGAGGGACAAGACACAAACACCAGACCGGGGAGGGACAAGACACAAACACCAGACCGGGGAGGGACCGGGGAGGGACAAGACACAAACACCAGACCGGGGAGGGACAAGAGACAAACACCAGACCGGGGAGGGACCGGGGAGGGACAAGACACAAACACCAGACCGGGGAGGGACAAGAGGGACAAGACACAAACACCAGACCGGGAGGGACAAGATACAAACACCAGACCGGGGAGGGACCGGGAGGGACAAGACACAAACACCAGACCGGGGAGGGACAAGAGGGACAAGACACAAACACCAGACCGGGAGGGACAAGATACAAACACCAGACCGGGGAGGGATCACAAAAATAACAGAAACCTGGATCCAGAGACCAGATAAAAACTGAAACCATAACATATTTATGCAGTGAACCATTTTTTAACATATACAAACCATTTAATAGCTGAAATACTATCTTGCATTGATGAGCATTTCTTTGACATGAACGATCAAGTAGACATGAGAACAAGAGACCAACGTTGGAATAAAAATGTTTTTATACACATTTCTTGAACTTCAATTTTGGTCTCTCTCTCTCTCTCTGTCTCTGTCTCTCTCTGTCTCTGTCTCTCTGTCTCTCTCTCTCTCTCTGTCTCTGTCTCTGTCTCTGTCTCTCTCTCTCTCTCTCTCTCTCTCTCTGTCTCTCTCTCTCTCTCTCTCTCTCTCTCTCTCTCTCTCTCTCTCTCTCTCTCTCTCTCTCTCTCTGTCTCTCTCTGTCTCTCTCTCTCTCTCTCTCTCTCTCTCTGCCTTTCCTTCCATCAACTCACCCATTCATCCATTTCTCCACACAAGTCTCTATCTGAGTGTTGATGTTTCCACTCTGGCATCACCAGCTGGACAGTGCCAACGATAATAAAACCGCTTACACACACACACACACACACACACACACACACACACACACACACACACTGCTTGGGAAAACACAGCCATGACAGATATGATAAGGCGCTGTATTCTTATTGTGTGTATGTTCGCCAACAGCTGTTGCTGATCAGAGTTGGGTTTGGCTGACCGGTCCAGTGTCCCTGTGTTGGCTTTAGCTCTCGAAACCTTGGACCAGTCTCATCTGGTGTCTCCTGTGTGAGCGCTTGGCCGTTGGCACCAGACTCCACTCTGGTTTTGGTGTATTTTCATATAGATGGATGCACCTATTATATATAATATACATTATGACTGTCCTGCCCTTACTATAGGTGCACAGCTATGCATCAGGCTTCCAATAATTAATTAAGTTCCATCCATCCATCTTCGTTCACTTATCCGGTCTCGGAGCAGCTCCAGCAGGGGACCCCAAACTTCCCTTTCCCGAGCCACATCAACCAGCTCCGACTGGGGGGTCCGAGGCGTTCCCAGAACAGGTTGGAGATATAATCTCTCCACCTAGTCCTGGTTCTTCCCCGGGGCCTCCTCCCAGCTGGATGTCCCTCCACCTAGTCCTGGGTCTTCCCCGAGGCCTCCTCCCAGCTGGACGTCCCTCCACCTAGTCCTGGGTCTTCACCGAGGCCTCCTCCCAGCTGGACGTCCCTCCACCTAGTCCTGGGTCTTCACCGAGGCCTCCTACCAGCTGGATGTCCCTCCACCTAGTCCTGGGTCTTCCCCGAGGCCTCCTCTCAGCTGGATGTCCTTCCACCTAGTCCTGGGTCTTCCCCGAGGCCTCCTCCCAGCTGGACGTCCCTCCACCTAATCCTGGGTCTCCCCCGAGGCCTCCTCCCAGCTGGACGTCCCTCCACCTAATCCTGGGTCTTCCCAGAGGCTGAGCTGAGCTGAGCTTCTCACCCAATCTCTAAGGGAGACGCCAGCCCCCCTCCTGAGGAGACCAGCCCCCCCCCTGAGGAAACCCATTTTGGCCGCTTGAACCCTGGATCTGGTTCTTCCGGTCCTGCCCCAGCCTTCAGCCCCATAGGTGAGGGTAGGAACGAACACTGCCCGGTAGACTGCCCACCAATCTCCATGGTCCCCTCGCTCGCGAACAAGACCCCAAGGTATCTAACCTCCTTCCCTTGGGGTAAGGACTCACTCCCTACCTGAAGAAGGCCAACCATCGGTGTCCTGCTGAGAACCATGGCCTCACATTTAGAGTTAATTTAGTTCCTTAACAGTTTATTGTCTGTGTGATGGATGGAATGGGGGTATGGCGGGTTCTGGTGTGATGGAGAGCTTTTGTCTGTCAGTGTGTGTGTATGTTTTTTTTTAGGTCCCCTCAAGTTATTTCGTTAATTGTCTTGTCTAATTGTGAAAATCAACACTTTTGTTGATGTTTTTAACTTTTTCTTAAGTTTTTGTCCCTTTTTTCAACACTTTTGATGCTTTTTTTGAATGTCACTTTTTTAATGTTTAACACTACGTAACACTAACTCATTAACTTTAGTTTTATTTTTGGAATTTATAGTCAATAAACCTCATTTATAGGAAATTATACCTAATGTTTGAGTTAGAAAAGCAGAAATTAGGAATTATTGAGACTAAAATGAACATGCACTAATGGAGAGATGTCAGAGCAGTTGGGGGCTCAAGACCAGGAGGTGAACCGGCACCTCTCCAGCTACCAGTCCACCACCATACTTTGGTCCTTATGGGGACTTGAACCAGCGACCCACCTCCCTACGGACTGAGCTACTCCACCCCCCCCCCAATCATGTTGTAATTGGGTGTGACACTGATTTGTTTCGAGAAACAGAAGAAAACATAAAAAGTTAGCTTGGGCAGCAATGGCCACCATGGTTGGATGAGCCACCATGAAAAGAGCATCCGTCCGTCACCCCCCCTCCCTGTCCCCCCCCCACAAATACCCTCTGGTACTGGTGACACGCTTTGATTGACACGTTAATTGTGTAAAGAGGACAAAACCCCACAGAAACAAGTGTTTTTCATGAATGTGGAGACGAGATGAAGAACCCAGGATCCTCAGGATGTTTGATCTGCACGCTGGCAGTTTCCAACAATGTCCGTCTGTCTCCACCCATCCGGGGTCGGGTTAGGGTTCAACAACCCAGCGAAGGGTGAAGGGTTTGTAGACTTTCTGGTGTGAGCAGCGCCTCGGAGAAGGCAGTGTGATGCTGGAAGCTTCGATAAAACGACGCTGGGAAGCTTCGTGGTTTCTTTTATTACAAATTACTGACTCAGATCAGAGTTAAATCTTGAGAATATTTTCATTTCTTGGTTTTTAACCCTCGTGTTGTCTTCTCGTCAAAATTAAAAAATCCACAACTTTTGTTGACGCTTTTTAATTGATGTTTTTACTTTTTTTCAATGTAAACATCCCGTAACACTAACTTTTACAGTTATTTTTTTAATTTATGGTCAATAAACCTCATTTATAGGAAATTATCCCTAATGTTTGAGTTAGAAAAGCAGAAGACAATATGAGGACAATATGAGGACAACATGAAGACAACATGAAGACAACATGAGGACAACATGAGGACAATATGAAGACAGTATGAGGACAACATGAAGACAACATGAAGACAACATGAGGACAACATGAGGACAATATGAGGACAACATGAGGACATGAGGGCAACATGGGGACAACATGGGGACAACATGAGGGCAACATGAGGGCAACATGGGGACAACATGAGGACAACATGAGGGCAACATGGGGACAACATGAGGGCAACATGAGGGCAACATGGGGACAACATGAGGACAACATGAGGGCAACATGAGGACAACATGAGGACAACATGAGGACAACATGAAGACAACATGAGGACAACATGAGGACAACATGAGGACAACATGAAGACAACATGAGGACAACATGAAGACAACATGAGGACAACATGAGGACAACATGAAGACAACATGAAGACAACATGAGGACAACATGAAGACAACATGAAGACAACATGAGGACAACATGAGGACAACATGAAGACAACATGAAGACAACATGAGGACAACATGAGGACAACATGAGGACAACATGAGGACAACATGAAGACAACATGAGGACAACATGAAGACAACATGAAGACAACATGAGGACAACATGAGGACAACATGAAGACAACATGAAGACAACATGAGGACAACATGAGGACAACATGAGGACAACATGAGGACAACATGAAGACAACATGAGGACAACATGAAGACAACATGAAGACAACATGAGGACAACATGAGGACAACATGAAGACAACATGAAGACAACATGAGGACAACATGAAGACAACATGAAGACAACATGAGGACAACATGAGGACAACATGAAGACAACATGAAGACAACATGAGGACAACATGAGGACAACATGAGTACAACATGAGTACAACATGAGGACAACATGAGGACAACATGAGGACAACATGAGGACCTAAACTTGGCAGATTGGCTCTTTGCTGCCATTTAATGCCAGGAGCCTTTTGAGGCTCAGCAGTGTGTTTGGGGGTTTCTTGCAGTGTTATTGAGTTGTTAAGGATGTGAGGCTGGTCACAGGCAGGGCGTGGTGTTAAATACACCACCCAGACGTCAACACACACCCACACACACACACACACACACACACACACACACACACACACACACACACACACACGTAACACATGGGCACAGACAGACGGCCTGAGGGACACAGGGACTGGCAGCTGCCCCTGTGGTCTGGGATGGGAAATAAAAAGTCAAATTAAAGGTGGGATGGATGCTGATCCTCTTATAGCTTCATGGCAAAAACAGACGTGTGGTTTCAACCCTCATGGCTGAGAAATTAGCACCAAATGACGCTGAAACCGAGTCTGCTTTGGAGGTTCACCCCCGGCGTTTGGCGTAGAATCATATTTTAAAATGAGAACAAATGAGGAAAAGTTGGATCCAGGCTGCTGATTGGAGGGAAACTGTATTTTTTGCAGAAACCACAAATTAGGGGATTTGTTTTTCTCACTTTAATTGAGCAGGCTTTGCTTTGTATTAACTTTCCCAACATGTAGAGAATACACTGACACTGGTTTCTTTTATTTCTGTCCCAAAAAATAATCTCTTTTCTTTCTTTCTGCTTCCTCTCTTCACAAAAACAACACAACCACAACTTTTAGAGGTGATTTAAGCACCGGAGGCCGGGTGGGTATCCTCTAATTTTTCACGTTATACCCGTATCACAAGGCAAGATTAAAGGAGGACTATTTCAGCCTTTTGCTAAAAATATACAAAGAAATACCGGAAGAAATGGGTGTGACGGAGAGGAAAGGTTATAAAACTTAACCCCACGATGTGGGTTATTTCCATTCCTGCCCCGTTGTTGTTGTTGTTGTTGTTGTTGTTGTTGTTGTTGTTGTTGTTGCAGTAGACTCTACACATCAGGATATGTTGGGTTGTGAGTGTCGGGTTGTCTACTATTGTTGGTCTTTCATTAATTAAGCTGGCGTGTAATCTGTTGGTGTTATAGAGGTTTTTTCTACTTAACCGTCGTGTCGTCTTCCTGTTAAAATGAAAATCAACACTTTTGTTGATGCTTTTTTTTTAATGTTTGTCACTTTTTTTAACGTTTAACACTACGTGACAACGAGGACAACATGAGGACAACATGGGGACAAGATGAGAACAGCATGAGGAAAACATGGGGACAACATGAAGACAACATGAGGGCAACATGAAGACAACATGAGGGCAACATGAAGACAACATGAGGACAACATGAGGGCAACATGAAGACAACATGAAGACAACATGAGGACAACATGAGGGCAACAAGAGGGCAACATGAGGACAACATGAGGGCAACATGAAGACAACATGAGGGCAACATGAAGACAACATGAGGACAACATGAGGGCAACATGAGGACAACATGAAGACAACATGAGGACAACATGAAGACAACATGAGGACAACATGAGGACAACATGAGGACAACATGGGGACAACATGGGGACAACATGAGGACAACATGAGGGTTAATAAGAACATCTGAGAGAAATCATGTCGTTGATATTCTTTTATTACTATTAATAATGTATAAGTGTGTTGTTGAGGAAGATTATTTGAGGGCGCCAGGGTGGCTCACACGGTTGAAGGTGCACCCGTACACAGGCTCAGTCCTTACCCCTCCCTCCCCGTCCAGTCCAATGATAGATAACATCAACATTACACACTAGTCCAAATATTCATGAGCCAAAAAGGAAGATAATCAAAACAAAAGACAGATTCAACCCAACATGGAAACACAGGAGCATATTATTATGAATAGCATGGACCAGAAACAAGGTGTCACACATGAAACTGAAGCATAATAATTATAAATATACATAATTAATGTTGGTCTAACATGGAGTCAATCTATCACATTTTATTTAAAGGGTAAAATCACCATTAAATATTAATATATTCTCAGTGTATTTCCCATCAAATGAGCAGAAATAACAGAAACAGAGCGATTGAACAGCTCTAAAGCCCAAATAAGTGAAAAAGGTTCAGATTTTAATGTGATCATATGTGATAATCACTTTATTTACCTGGTTTGTCCTCAGGAGAGAGAGGAGAACGAGGGCTGAAGGGGGAGAAGGGCGATCGAGGAGACCAAGGAGAGAAAACAGGTAAGAGCTGATTTATTGATTAACTCTTTCGTTAGCATCTCTCGTTAGCATCTCTCGTTAGCATCTCGGAGGCTACTTCAGACGTTACAGAAGTCTCTCGTTAGCATCTCGGAGGCTACTTCAGACGTTACAGAAGTCTCTCGTTAGCATCTCGGAGGCTACTTCAGACGCTACAGAAGTCTCTCGTTAGCATCTCGGAGGCTACTTCAGACGTTACAGAAGTCTCTCGTTAGCATCTCGGAGGCTACTTCAGACGCTACAGAAGTCTCTCGTTAGCATCTCGGAGGCTACTTCAGACGCTACAGAAGTCTCTCGTTAGCATCTCGGAGGCTACTTCAGGCGCTACAGAAGTCTCTCGTTAGCATCTCGGAGGCTACTTCAGACGCTACAGAAGTCTCTCGTTAGCATCTCGGAGGCTACTTCAGGCGTTACAGAAGTCTCTCGTTAGCATCTCGGAGGCTACTTCAGACACTACAGAAGTCTCTCGTTAGCATCTCGGAGGCTACTTCAGACGTTACAGAAGTCTCTCGTTAGCATCTCGGAGGCTACTTCAGACGTTACAGAAGTCTCTCGTTAGCATCTCGGAGGCTACTTCAGACGCTACAGAAGTCTCTCGTTAGCATCTCGGAGGCTACTTCGGACGTTACAGAAGTCTCTCGTTAGCATCTCGGAGGCTACTTCAGACGTTACAGAAGTCTCTCGTTAGCATCTCGGAGGCTACTTCAGACGCTACAGAAGTCTCTCGTTAGCATCTCGGAGGCTACTTCAGACGTTACAGAAGTCTCTCGTTAGCATCTCGGAGGCTACTTCAGACGTTACAGAAGTCTCTCGTTAGCATCTCGGAGGCTACTTCAGACGTTACAGAAGTCCCAGATGAACATTTAATAATCAAAGTTATTGAGATTCATTTCATTTGTGACATTAAAGCCTCACACTGCATCACTCACATTAATGTGGCTTTTACACCCAAAGTCGTTTTTCTATGGTCTCGGACTTGTCTCGGACTCGGTAGTATTTGGACTCGGACTTGTCTCGGTCTCGGCCACTGGTCTTGCCAGATGTGGCTTTTGGGCTTTTGGTCTGGACCGAGTCCAGGTGTCTTTATTATGTTGATGATAATATTGAAACCCAAATCGATTGTCTTGATACTGTCATTCATAAGACCTTTTTTTCTGTCCTGGACTCGGTCTTGACTCGGACTCAAACCTTTTTGGACTCGGTCTTGACTCGGACTCAAACCTCTTTGGACTCGGTCTTGACTCAGACTCAAACCTCTTTGGACTCTGTATGTAGTATTATAATTCTTTTATCTTTTTAGGTGAGACATTGTGCGACCTGTCCAGGGACAGCAGATGCAAAATAGCTTTTTTGGCTAATTCTGGCATATTTTTGGACTGGGGCTTGTCTTGGACTCAAACCTCTTTGGACTCGGTCTTGACTTGGACTCGACTAGTCCTGGTCTAGGACTTGTCTTGGACTCGACTAAGGTGGTCTTGACTACAGTCCTGAACTACGCAGCTAAATTATGTAAATAATCTGCTGTTAACGGCTGCACAGTCACAGTAACGAGAGACTGCTCAAGACTTTTTGGGCGTCGTATATCTCTGTCACTCCAGAGCTGCTTTTCTTTCAGAGTAATCTCACGGTTTCTGACACACGAGGAAGAACCACATGGCTTAGTGTACATCAAAAGGACTTAAAAACCCATTATACATATCCATATATCGTAAGGGGCTAAACTGAAACCTCATGCAAAACCACCAATCTGGGTTCAGGTAGAAGAAAAACCCCATTAATGACCTCCAAAACCACGCGTTTCATTTGTGTTTCTTATGATGGTTGCCCTCCATTTGATGAGAGATCACATCAAGTAGACTTGACTGGACCATCTGAATGCTGTTTCTGCCCATTAAAGGACAAAGATCGGTGCTTTCCTCACAGCCTTTACAAGGCGCAGGCTTCGACAGGCGGACTGAGAACACATGTGTTTGGCTGTCAGAAATATACACACGCCATGTGGCTGACGCATCGTTTGATGCATGACTCGGATCTTTTTACTCTTCAAAGCGTACGGGGCATACCTGTGTGATCACTTACCCGAACCAGGACCAGAACGAGTGATCCAAGACCGCCGAAGTGTGCGTTCATCCACACGTGTTGGGTACTGACACAAAATCCACCTGCCATACAGGACGTTATGTCACTGAAAGAATCAGATCTTTGGCTCTTTGTAAAGCTTTAACAGCACAAAAAAAGAGTATTTCTGGGGAAAAAGAAGCAAATGGATCCCAGATTGTAGTCATTTGTGATATTTAGACAGAGGGAATACTTTTCTTCTGTTTTATCTGGATTGATGTTCTTTTAATTGACAGTGAAGTCTCTTAACTCCCCAGAAACACACTTAAAGGAAAGTAGATCGGACAAAAACAAAAAGAAAGAGAAGAAGAAAGAGAAAGAAACTTGCATGTGAATTTGCAAAAGCACATACACATCCATGCGTCTTGTTGATCATTGTCTCAAATCCATGCTTCAGATATCTCTGACGTGCATGTTCCTGCAGCAGACTACAAACCATATAAAGTATATAAACCGCTAAACTACATATTCTGCAAACCCATATTGATAAATCCTGCTCCCTTACTTCCTGTTGCTGCATCTGTCGAGCTTTTCGTTCTTATACAGTTTTCAAGGGGGTCCGGCAAGATGGCACCGTCAAAAGATAAGTTATATATCTAATATTTAACCATTTAATCTCATTACAGTGCAATATTTAATACTCTTTTGATACACTAAACTATATTTCTGTATAATGTGTATACAAATCCTTTATAGATGAATATATTTGCTCTCAGGGCTGTACACCACATTCCTCCCTCTCTTTTTGTTCTGCACTACTCACATTTTATATTTATATTTTTTGTTTTTTTATATTTTTATTTTTATATTTTATATATTTTATATTTTATATTTTACAATTTAATATTTTATATGTTATATTTTTATATTTATTATATTTTTGTGTTTTTATTTTTATTTTTTATATTTTTATATTTCATTATTTTATATTCCGTGTTGACACTGTAAAGGTTTTGCTTCAATCTCGTTGCACAGGTTCTGCACTTGTGTATAATGACAATAAAAGGCTTTCTAATCTATTCCATATGGATATAAATTTCATAAAATGCATCTCTGTATCACTTAGGGTTGATTTTTAGGCCAAAAACATGAAATATGTCCAACATTAGTTGGATAATGTCCAACAATTTGACATATCCCCATGTGTACTATATGCCTCGTGTAACAACACACCAAATTATTCATTTTGGGGTTATTTTGTGTAATTTTCATTTGACAGTTGACATATTACAAGAGAGATTGGAAGCGACGCACACACACACACACACACACACACACACACACACAGCATCCTTTAGAGCTGACAGTTTGATCTCGAGGGTCCGACTTTAAGTGTTGTGGGTTTAACGTTTGACAGGTCGTTTTTACAGCGGACCTGGAATCCAGATATCAATGATTTCAGCTTTGTACGTATGAAAAACATCATGTTGTTATGTTTTGTGAAGCCAGGCTAAAAAGTGGTGTTTGGCATATATGGAGAAGGTACAGGAGACCTTGATGAATTACATAGGAGCTTTTAATTCATTAGAATTCAGGCAGGAAGTGCAGTTTAACCACCGTGTAAATGTCTCTGAAGTTCATCCCTGCTGAAACAGGACAACCCAGCCCCCATCACAGTGTAGATACATCTAATTTTGTTCATTTGTTTCACACACACACACAGTTAAACACACACACATGCAGAAATCCCCATGCTGGAACACTTTAAAATACTTTTATTTTACAATTATGTCTGTAGAATCACATCCAGTTTGACCCTTTCGTCATGGTAACATTAGTGAGCTCATTTTGTCCCCATTGGACAGAGCCAGGCTGGTTTTCCCCCTGCCTCCAGTCTTTATGCTAAGCTAAGCTAAGCTAAGCTAAGCGAACCAGTTGCTGGCTGAAGCCTTATATTTCCCAAACAGATATGAGGTTGGTATCAACCTTTTCTCCTAATGTCAGCGAGAAAGATAAAAAGCATATTTCCCAAACACTCATTCACTTGTGTGTTATGCCAGATTTTGAGCTGTCCAAGAAAATCAAATTAGAAGAAGACAAATGATGCCAAACACAACAAAAAACACAAAGCAAGAGTCAGAAGAAGAAAACATACAATAACATCTGAGATTCAAGAGCCTGTCGGACCAGATGGAGCTGGTTAGCTGCTGTCCTGAAGCCATTCGGCCTGCCCAGACGCTTCCTGCCTGCCAGATAAACATTAGTAACATGGGATCGCTCCATGTTCTGGCCTTCTTCGGTACTGACAGTCTAGCGCTGTACCCCCCCACAGCTCCACTCCCCCATCCCCCTCTGCAGCCTTGGAGGCTTGAACCACTTGGACGAGGGCCAACACTTGGAGCTTGCTTGTCTAGTTTTCCCTGGACAAAACCAGTCGTTACATTTCATGAACAGGAATGGGACAAGTCTTTTGTTCAAATTAGTGATGGGGGACGTGGACATGGACGTGGACATGGACATGGACATGGACATGGACATGCACAGGGACAGGGACAGAGACATGCACATGCACATGCACATGGACAGGGACGTGGACATGCACATGGACATGGACATAAACATGGACATGCACATAAACATGGACATACACATGGACATGGACATGCACAGGGACAGGGACAGAGACATGCACATGCACATGGACAGGGACGTGGACATGCACATGGACATGGACATAAACATGGTCATGCACATAAACATGGACATGGACATGCACATGCACAGGGACATGGACATGCACATAAACATGGACATGCACATGGTCATGCACATAAACATGGACATGGACATGCACATGCACAGGGACATGGACATGGACATGCACATAAACATGGACATGCACATGGTCATGCACATAAACATGGACATGCACATGGACATGGACATGGACATGGACATGCACATGGTCATGGACATGCACATGGACATGGACATGGACATTGATTGCTTGAAAAACTCATTATTTATAAAACTTAAGGTTATTAGTTATTAGTTGAATACATACATACATACATATATACATACATACTGTATATATATATATATATATATATACACACAATGTATCCCGTCGACCAATCAACAAGTTTTCTGAACCCTTTTCCAGACGTTTTTTAAAAATGTATTGCCACGTTTTTGTCACTTTTTCCAACATTTGTGTTGCTTCATTTCAACAATTTTTGAAAATAATTAAATAATTATTTTTAAAAATAATTTTTAAATCACATTTGTCACTTTTTTCAATGTATTTATTTTTTAAATTTCTATCAAATTGAATTAAACACCCACATTCAATGAAAGTACTGAACTGATTTATTTATTTATACGTTATTTTCTTTGACAAATAGGTTGAAAGAAATCCAATTTTTTGGAAAATGGGTCAAATTTTGACCCAAGGGCAACAGGAGGGTTAAAAACCAGTTTCCAGATGACGTTTTTATTTAATTCATAGTTTCCAATGGACTTCATTTAATTAATTTTTCCTGTGCAAGGGGCCCAAATGTGCACTTGATGGCTACACATGTGGTATTATGCTAAAAACAATGAGGTCAACAGTTATCTGACCTTGCCCCTAGAAGGGCAGGTACTACACACTATGGGGATCTCCAGTGTCTGCAGGTCTTTCTGGATGCATCGTGCAGTCTAACGTGGGTCTGGACTTGCTTTCCTCACAATCCTGCGAGCGGTTCTGTCTGATATTGTTCCTGGTCTTCGAGATCTTCTTTAACTTCCACTGTTCCTGATGACGGCCATTTCTTAATTACATTCCCAACAGAGGAGATCGGCATCTGAAAACACTTTGCTATCTTCTTCTAGCCTTCTCCTGCTTTGGGAGCGTCAAGTATTTTAGTTTCCTAGACAACTGCTTAGAATAAGCCATGGTGCTGATTGTTGGGGGGGGTCAGATGAGTCTGGGGCGAGGTCAGATGAGTCTGGGGCGAGGTCAGATGAGTCTGGGGCGAGGTCAGATGAGTCTGGGGCAAGGGAAGATGAGTCTGGGGCGAGGTCAGATGAGTCTGGGGTGAGGTCAGATGAGTCTGGGGCGAGGTCAGATGAGTCTGGGGCGAGGTCAGATGAGTCTGGGGCGATTTCAGATGAGTCTGGGGCGAGGTCAGATGAGTCTGGGGCGAGGTCAGATGAGTCTGGGGCGAGGGCAGATGAGTCTGGGGCGAGGGCATATGAGTCTGGGG